>PVLA01006721.1:0-118024 GCA_004027455.1 Hydrochoerus hydrochaeris | reverse complement strand
CCTGAGAGATGCTTCCTGAGAGCATTTCTTTTATTACTCTACTCATATCTTGCTTTACCTGATTTAATATTTCAGTTTTGAGCTCGTCTACAAGGTCTCGAAGATATCTCTTAATGTCCATTGAAGCCATGTCTGATGTTGCGTGTTTGCCGCCCTCAGTCTCCCTTGTGTTTCCCTCTCCTGGATCAGGTCTCTCAGGGTTCTGGGCTGGGGGCTTCCTCCTGCCTCTCTTTCCTTTCATGGCCCTGGCTTCCTCCACATAGGTTACAGTGCAGGTCCCAGCCCTCTTCCCTGTTGGCCACGGTTCCTCTGAAGCATGATGGCAAGGGACCTCGGCCCTCTCCTGCCTGCTCTTGTCACTAAGATATAAGCAGGGGCTGCATATGCCTGTTCCTCCCCACTGGGCCAGCCAAACTTCCGGGGCCTTCACCAGGTTAGTGTGTGCTAGGCACAGGAAATCAATTTGGGACAGTTCATTGGGTCCTGGCCAGGGGCACTACCCAGTCCAAGCAAATCCCACAAATCTCTTGGGAGGGAGGAAACAACTGAAGTCACTGTCACTCCCAATTCAGGCTCCTCCTGCCCGATTCCAACATGTCACCCATTTGGTCATGCCCTTCCTGTGGCGGGGGGGGTCTCATTCCCAGGACCGATTGTGGATTAATGAAGGTCCCTTTGCTGGCTCTGCTCTTTGTTGGGCTCACCAACCCCCTACTTCAGCACTGCTGTGGCTCTTGTGAGTGGTGGCGGGAACGAGTTTGAGCAGCTCTGCTGGCCAGCGCGGATTCAAACTGGCACAAATTCAGGCCTGTGCAAACTTGGTGGGTCGCAGTGAAAACGCTGTGTCCCATAATTTTTAGCTGTTCCAGTTGTAGTCCCAACGTGTTTGACCAGCTTTTTTACGTTTTAATTTCTTCCTGTGCCAAGAGGATCCATCTCCCTCTGTCTGGATGTCTCCAAGATGTTTTATTCTGGCAAATGAGTTGTTTCTCCTGGGAGGCTTTGTGTTTTGTTGCTCACTGATCGGACATCTTTAGCTCCTTCCTCTCTCAATATTTTTAACTTTCTCTTTTTTTATTTCTGTGATGAGTCTGACTAGAGGTTTTAAAACAACCAATTTTGGTTTTATTGATTTTTTTTCTATTTTTTGTTATATTATTGATTGTGCTTTCCTTTCATTGATTATTATTTCATGTATTTATTTTGGGATTTAATTTACTTTTTCCTGCTTTTGTGATGGAAGCATAGATCATTAATTTTTTTACAATTAAATTTAGCTTTTATTTTTCTAGCTCTTTTTGAATGCATATATGTATACAAGATAGTGTTAACTTCATTTTAAAAATATAAGTAGGACTATAATATGTAGATTTTCTGCAACTTGCTCCTTTGACTTAACAAGGTATTATGGGGAGATTTCTGTGGCTACATGTAGAAGTCTATCATTCTTTTCAATTATTGCATTGTATATTATAGTAACTTTCCATATTAATAGATATTTAGATTCTTCAGATATTTCACTAATAGAAGCCACTCAGCAATGAACATCCTCACATATGAGAAGGTTTCCAGGATAGAGGTGCTTGGAATATTTTTATTAATGGTATAATTTATTGAATGCCTTCTCTTTGATCATCAGAAGGAATAAACTACTTTTGCATTATTTATCATACTGACCACATTTGATGACTCTTTGTTAGAATTTTCTTACATTGCTTAAGGACTGAATTTTAGGAGAAAGCCTTCTATATCCCTTTTACCTTTTTAAAGTATGGATTCTCTGGTGTTCACCAAGGCTTGAGTTGTGCCTGAAGGCTTTCCCACAATTCTCCTCATGCAGGTGTTTTTCTCTGGATGAATTCCGCACTGTTCAGTAAGCCTAGAACTCTTCCTAATGGCTTTTCCATAGTTATCACACTGACCTGGTTATTTCTACTATACATTTTCTGATGTCCAGCAAAGGATGTGCTGTCCCTGAAGGTGTATTCACATTTATAGTAATGAAAGGATTTCTTCCCTGTATGCATTCTTTTATGACTAATAACACTCGAGTTCTTCCCCAAGGCTTTTCTGTGTTAATTATCCTGGTTTCTCACTAGGATGACTTTTCTGATGATCCAGTTCAGGGGAGTTATCTCTGAAAGGTCTCACACATTTCATACATTGAAAAGTCTTCTCTCCATGTATTCCCTAATGATGATAAAGACTGCCTCTGAACAAAGGCTTTCCCTTATGATATTTGTAGGGTTTGACTGTTGTGAATTCTCTGATGACTTTGAAAGGACAGAGTTCTTGGAGCCTTTTCACACTTACTGAGTTTCCGGGTTTCTCTCTAGAAGGACTTTTCTGATCATTAACAGATAAGCATTGCCCATGTTGGACCTTGGGGCGCTGGGAAAACAGGCAGCCAGTTCACCCCTCTGGTGAGCAGCTGTGAGCCTACCCGGGTGTGGGCTAAGAATCTCAAACATCCATATATATATCCCCCACCTCCCCGCTAGCAAGTGAGAGCCAGAGATCTGAGCATGTCTTGCGAGTTTGATTATAGGCAATATAGCAAATAAGGGGGATTTTCTGCCATCTCTTTGAAGGCAAATAGTTTTCTCTCTCTTTTGCTCTGTTCTAATCTATTGCTCTATTCAATATTCTATTCTGTTTTTATAATTTCAGTATTTCCTTCAATATTGCTCTACCTGATTGAAGGAGCAACTATCATGAAAAAAACCAGATTTACTGTTGTACCTATTGCTGTTGTCCCGGTAACCTGCTGTGAGGTTCTGTACCAATTTCAGTGCACTGCCTCAGTTGGCTATGTCCTGTCTTGTTCTGCTGTATTCTACTACCTTCAAAATAAAATAAATAAATAAAATAAAAAATAATAATAAATAAGAAAAAATAAAAAAAAGTAAATAACAACAACAAAACAGATCAGTAAGGTACTGAGCAACCTGAAACATGATATAACTAAACAGATAATGGACTTAAAAAGCAAAAGGAGGAAAAGCAAGTGCTCTAAAGGATATAACTGTATGTATATTTAAGTGTGTAGGATTGATAACCATGTTACTAAGTTTTTGTTGGATCAGTTAACAGAACTGTTTGCAGCCTCACTGTTTGAATGTCCACTTTGTATGCTTTCATTTTGTAACTTGAACAACTATATCCAAGAAGACAATGTAATGTATCAACTAGTGATTTGTTACTGTTTATTTTTTTTGAGATTCTGTATTATTTCTACCCTTTTTTTGTTTTGCTTTATTTCCCCCTCTCTTTAAATAAAATTTTAAAAAAATTTTAAAAAATAGATAAGCATTGAGTGCTTCTTGAGGAATTCTCCAGATTCAGTACATCCACATGAAGTCACCTACCTGAGTCAATTTTATGATAATTTAAAAGAGATGACAGTGGCATAGCTTGTCCATAAAGATTATTCCATATTTTTTGTATCTATGGGTTGCTCACCAATATGATTTCTCTGATGGCTAATAAAGGAGTTGTATTTGAAGACTTTCCAGATTTCTTGCATTTATTCAAGAAATAAAAAATAAAAAAAAGTAAATAACAACAAATCTTGCATTTATGGTACTGCTTCTCTCTGGAGCTTTTGCCCTTCCAATCTATGTGTTTCCATCAAGATATTTCTTTGCTATCCCATAACGTGTCTTTCAGAATTATTTTGCTTTATGACTGATTATTTCAAACCAGTACTTCTGGACTGTACAAGTGCCTGACAGAACTCACAACTCTACTCAGGCCTGTGGTGAATAGTTCCAGTTGGATGAATAGTTTTGGTTTGAAAGAGAGAAGCACCAGATTTCAATAGTTTTCCAGCATTGTATCCCTGTACAGGGCGCATTGAATGGAATCAGATGTCTCCTGTCAATCTGAGTGAAGGCTACAGCCATATGCCCAAGTGTCAGTGGTTCCTTATTCTGGCTTTTGGCAATTTTGAGACCGTCTGTTTCCTGAACTGTTCTCTCCAGATAAGAGCAGACAATCTTGTGTTAGCCAATAGTTCTGGAGACTAGAAATCCACATTTAAGGTATACTTTTGGTAGAAATCCCAAGTTTAAGGTATACTTTTGAGATTCTAGTTAGAATCTTTCCTTCTTTTCTCTAGCTTTTGGTGGTCACTGGTAATCTTTGGCATTCTTTACCTTGCAGCGGCAGCATTCTAGTCTCTGTCTCTGTCATCTCATGGCACTTTTCCTGTCTCTTCAAATGATTATAGACTGAAGGCTGGCTTATGTATACAGTGCTTCTGACTTGGGGGTCTTAGAAGACTACCATTATCTTCCTTTATCTATAGTGATTAGTGTCCGCATTTGGTCTGTTTTTGGGAGTTGGATTGGATTTGACTGTTTATTCGTTGCTGCTTTAATTTGAGTCCTTTTTCAGTTATGTGTAGATAGAGACATAAGTATCCATCTCTTCAGTGCTTTGATTCTGTTGTACACTTTCTCCATGTAATTCAAATGTATATATTTTTAACTTTATGTGTTCTAAGCCTGGGACTAGGGTAAGGAAAGAAAAGTGCCCAAAACACAAAATTTAGAGAAACACTCTGTCAAGATTGTGTAAGCCCACCCTGAATTCATATGACTCTGAGAGTGACTACCTTTTTAAATTTTATGCTGGGAGTACCCACCTCTGTTTCCTCACATTGATTCTTCCTCTGTAACCCTGATCCAAATGGTTACAGGACATCTATATTACTCAGCCTTTAAAAATGAACTGAACCACTTTCATTTAGAACATGTTTTATTATTACTTCATCTAAGAAAACAGAGCTGGTGTAATATATCACCAGAATCAATGCCATATCAGAAATAGTTCAAGAACCCAAAGTTTATCCATAAATAACACTTGCTAGAATTCTGGACCATATTATCTTGGTTACCCACAGTAAAAGTCAATGTTGTACTTTTTTTCCCTTTTTCTTATCGTGACATGGCTTGTCATTCAGAAGTTTCTTCTAATAGAATCCCTTTTATGAGTAAAACTTTTGGTAATCTTCACTACTACTTTGGCTGATACTGTGATATGCAAAACCACCTGACTTTGGCAAACAGTTGGTTAGAAAATGGATGTGGCCTACATGAGTACTCAGTGCATGTTCTGGCACTTTGGTGGGGGAAATATGTCAGCTTGTTCTACCTGTCCTTCTGGAGTCCTCTTCACATTGGAAGTGAGAGATCAGGTGTTGGAATACTGTTCCTCCCAGTTCTGAATGCGCCCACCAAGTAGCTCTTTTTTATTGTTGTTTTGTTTTTCTGTTCATAAACTGTGAAAGGAGCTATGTGTCAGGGACTCATTGAGAAGGGCAACAATCAGTGAATTTGGAGCAGTTTTTCTCCAGGCTAAAATAATCCGAAGAGCCGGGCATAGTAGTTCACGCCTGTAATCCCAGCACTCGAGAGGCTGAGGCAGGAGGATCATTGTGAGTTCGAGACCAGCCTGGGCTACAAAGTGAACCCAAGGCCAGCCTGAACTGCATAGAGAGACCCTGTATTAAAAAGACAAAAATAAATAAACAAAAATAAAATAATCCCAAACCAAAAAAATACTGTCTTTAATTTCCTCTGTTCCACTCACTAGACAATTTTCTCATCCTCTTAGAAATCTGTCTCCAAAATAGCTTAAAATGTTGGTGTTTAGCATTCTTTATGGAACAGTAGTCTCTTACTTCTTTCATCTTAAAATGTTTTCATTCTTTGTTTTTAGATGCCAAGGAGAGTAGGTGCCAGCAGGGAAAGACGCAGTTTGGAGTTGGCCTGAGATCTGGGGGAGAAAATCACCTCTGGCTTCTTAAAGAAACTCCCTCTCTCCAGTCATGTTGGGCTGCCTGCTGCCTGGACTCTGCCTGCCATGCCCTTTGGTGGCTAGAAGGGATGTGTATTCAGGCTAACTGCAGCAAACCCCAGAGCTGCCAGCCTTTTAGGACAGACTCTTCCAATTCCATGCTGGTATTTTTTAAAAAATTCCAAATGGCAGATGACTTGGGCTTTCTGCCTGAAGATGATGTACCACATTTTCTGGGACTAGGTTGGAGCAGGGCATCTTGGAGAAGGGAGAACCCACCCAGAGCTCCACTGAGAACTGTGTCTTCCAGTGACCAGCAGCGCTTAATCAGGAAGCTTGAGAAGAGAGAGAGTTTCAGTGAAGTTGTTCCAGTTGTAGTGGCACAACAGTCTAAAGTGAATGAATCCAAGGAACTAGGTGTCCTGAATTCCAGTGGCTCTGCAGAGGTAAGCATGTTAGGAATAAGGAACAGAGAAATCTAAATCTGTTCTTTTGTCTTGACATATGAGGAATGAGATTGATGCTGTGAGTAGTGTTCACTGGTTGAGTGTATGCATAAAGTTGCCTGGTGTCATCTTTCGTGGGGTTGCCTTGATGCATAAGGATGATTTGACCTTAGAAATGTTAACTTCATGTAGCCTGACCATTGTTTTGGTAACAGCAGGAGCTGCTCATTATCTAGTCTAAGCCGGTTCTTGGCTACAGGTAAGTGCAGTTGTATGGGTGTTAGTCTCCACCAACGGTTCTGCACTGTTTCTGCCAGATTGCAAAAACAGTTGATTGATATGGTTGCAGTCAGGTTCTCCTCCTCCATCTCTCACCTGTAAACACATTCCTTATGAGGTAGTTTCTGTTCCAGGTGGAATTAACTATGCCTGGTACTGCAGACTAAGATCTCACTCAGGATGGGAAGCTGGATGTGGGTGTTGGCCAAGGGGGCTCTGGGGTGAATTCTCACCAAGCTGCATGTGCTAGGGGACATAGCACCAGTAGAGTTTATTCTCTTCACAATTCTTCATTGTTAATCTTCCTGGGCAAATGATTAAAAGGAATGACTCACTCTATGCTCAGTCTCCCTTGATTACTGTGATTTATTTTTGTATTTGTTTTTTCCTAGTTGTCTCTGTCAAGTTAAAGGCAAAGTGGGAAGGCTACTATATGCCAGGCACTGTGTGTATTAATTGTTGTACTATGTTATTTTGTTTAATTTTCGTAGCAATATTTCCAAGTAGGTATTATTAGCTCTGTTTTACTAATGAGGAAACTGAGTCCCAAAAAGGTTAAACAACTTGCCTATGATCATGCAGCTGATAAATAACACAGCTAGAATTGGAATCTACTTTTAATACTAAGAAAAAAATATTTCAGTGCAGTATTAGAAATTGTTAATTTTAGATTTAATATACCACAAACATTATTAGGAGAAGGAGTCATAGAGAGAACGGCTCCATGTGCATCATGGCAGGGCAGCAGGTGATGGGCATGCCATGAGGTATCAGAATCAAAGATGTTGGAGGTGGACAGGTTCTGGTGATGACAGTATCCAAGGTGGAGCTATGGGAGAAGGTTGCTGGTTAGAGCGGAGAAGTTTATTAGAGACAAGGAGCTGCAGGAACTCAGTCAATCAAAGAACATGTCAAATGAGTTATCCATGTGGACACTGAGGCAGTCTTTAATGATGATGATGATGGTGATAGGTAATGTTTACTGAGTGTTTATGTGTACTGTGTGCCTGGTGTCATTCTGAGTCCTTTACATATATTAATTCTTAATCTGAACAACAAATCCTATGAGGTGCTATACCTATCTCTATTTTATAAATGAGGAAACTCAAGAAAATAAAAGTTAAGGAATACAGCTAAGGCAACCAAACTAGCATATTACAGAATCAAGACTTAAACTTGGGCAGTCTGATTCTGTCCATAGTTGTTTTCTTAACCCTTTTTCTTTTTAGGCAGGATGAAAAGGAATTTTGAAAGCCAGATGACAAAGCCATCTATAAAGTAAGAAAAGTAATGAGTAAGTTGGGAGATGACAGCTATGATGCGGATTGAAGTGCAGTGCTGCGAGATGGCAAAGGGGGAGGCTGTCACAGGAAAGTAGAAGAGTAATGGTTTGCAGAAGTTGTTGAGGAAGAAGAGAAGAATAATAGTTTTAGCACATTATAGGATAATTATGACCAATGAAATTAGAAATGGATAAGTAAAGTTGGAAAATACAGAATATTTAAATCTGATAGTCTCTTGGAGGATGGTAAAAACTCAAACTCAAGTCTTATAGAATTCAGTTGCTTCTGGAAGGAAAAACCTGAAGTTGTATTGCTTTTTCTTTTTCTTCTTATTTACCTGTGGTAGGCAGAGGCCAAAATGTTTTACTGTCAGTGGAAAGGCTTTCAAGAGCTTTGTGGTCTGCTGTGGACAGTGGTGGGACACAGCAGGCAGAATATTGGATCTGAACTATGAATTTGAGGAGTTGGAGTGGGCCTGCTGCAGGCATTACATAATTTCTCAACATGACATATTAAGAACTGCAGAAATTGCTAACAATTGGACCAAAGTGAAGTCTTTGGATCCATAGAGATTATATTAACCCTGTAGAGCTTGACTCTTACCCTGAAGGCTGTGGATAGCTCTGGAAGGTGATAAGATTACCCGCCCCAGAATAGTTGACTAGTAGGCATTTCTTTCAGGAGAGAATTTGTGTGTTCAGACCTCTGCTTAATGCTGTAGGGAGAGGGAGAGAAATGTATGCACTGCAGATCTTCTCCTTCTAATTAGGTATGACTGGCCAGCAGCACTAGTTTCTAGTTTATACTGTTTTCTCTGAGTTAGGTCAAGCAACTCTGCATCCAAAGTAAGGAAAAATCTTATCAAAAATTGCTCTTGCCTTGTCTGAAATGCCTGCAGAGCTGCAAAGGCACCGGGTTGTCAGGAAACATTTTTCATTCTTGTGAATAAATACATATATCATATCCAAAACAGGTATTATGGACCTTTTACATTTCCAAAAGTGGAAAGGATTGCCATTTATTCCCGTTTTTTCTACTTAAAAAAGGAGAAACTTATCCTGCTGGTTTAAGTACTGCACCCTTTCTGTGTCGCAAACCTTTGATTGTTGGCAGAGGGAACACCGAAGCTTGTTAATTGGGTCCTGGAATGTGTACAGCAATCAGTTTAACCTCTACTAGTTAATTGCTGCCAGGCCTAGTTTATGAAAGAGGTAGGAGTGCTTTCTTTGAGCCCAGCAGTGAAGGTCCACATAGGCAGCTCCACATGTAAGTTTTGTTAGGAAAACTTTTGGCAGAGGTGTTCTGTCATCAGCATCTTTCTATTTTGTCATTCATCACAGTGTCAGGTGTGAGCAAGGAGCTTTCTGTGGCACCCATGACTGGGGAGATAAATGAACCAAGCCCCTGTACATCTCCCTGCTGCTTTTTTTCACCAGAACTCCTATGGTGACTCTACGTAAGGCCTGAGCTTACCTCTTATTAGAAGACAGAGGAGTGGAGTGTGGGCAGCAGCAGAGAAGAGCTTACATAACCAATGACAGTGTCCCAAACAGTTCTGTTTCCCTTCATGTTTTTGTTTTGTTCTTCAAGGATTTTTTTTTGTGTGTGCTTGCTTGATTTTGTTTTTTGTTTTGAAACTTCCTCTAAATCCTTTAAGTTGGTGAAACTGTTGCCAAGAATTCATTTATTATTTTGATTATTACTTCTTGACAAATTTGGAATCCCTCAGGGCCTAGTTTTTCCCAGATTCTTATTCTCAGTTATGTGACAGACAAGCTAAAAGCCTTGACCAAATTTTTTTAGCCTTGGGCCCCCTTCCAGACCTCTAGTTCGAATAATTTGTGTGGTTGTGTCACCCTTTAGTGACTTAGACTCATCCAGTGCTTTCTGTTTGTGTGTGTTCACCAAGCACCTCCTGCCTCTCCCTACAGCCAAGCCTAATCCCGCATGAGTGGCTTAGTGCAATAAGAGGGTAATGGACAGAAATTCCTGCACTTGTTGTCTTCCTTTTTCAGAAGTATTAGTTTCTGAACTTTTTATTATTTTTCTCATAACTGTACACTTTATTCTCTGACCTCCTAAGAATTCTAGTTCTTTAATCTACTTACATATTTTTTTATTTTAAAGAGAGAAAGAAAAAAATAAAACAATTTCAAAAAAGGCTGTTAGGACAGTAACAATAGTTAATACATTGTATATTGTTATCTTTGCAGTAGTTATTCAGAGTACAAGATATAGGCAAGAAATATTGTCCAAACAATATTAGTTCAAACCTTTCTTATCAATGAACTAAGAGAAACTAGCTGTGTAACTATATTAACTACATTGTGTATATCTATATCTTTTTCTTTTCCTTTCTTTTTCCCCATCCACCTTTCTCTTTTCTTTTGAGCAGTTTCTTCCGAATTCGTAATATCTATTGTACATTTTGGATCTTATTTACTCATTCACCTTCTCACACTAGTGAGGCAATATGATGTTTACACATGTGAGTTTGTTTTATTTCATTTACATGTATATTCTAGAGTTGCATCCATTTACCTGTAAAAGTCTTGTTTATCCTTCTTTATGGATGAATAGTACTGCATTATATAAAAAAAAAAAACACATCTTTTTATCCATTCCTAAGTTGATGGGCATTTGGGTTGTTTCCAAGATTTAGTTATCTCAAATTGTGCTGCTATAAACATTGGTGCACATCTATTACTGTGGTATGATGTTTTTAATTCTTCTAGGAAGATCCGCAGAAGGGGAAAAGCTGAGTCAAATGGGACCTCCATTCATAATCTTTTTGAGGAATCTCCATACTAATTTCCACAGTGGTTGCACCAGTAAGCACTCGCATCAACAGTGGAGAAGGGTTTCTTTTATGACCAATGATGTTGAAGATTTTTTCATGTATTTACTTGCCATGTGTATTTCTTCATCTGAGAAGTGTTTAATCATCTCAAATGCTCGTTTTTGGACTGGGTCTTTGGATTTTAGGAGCTTGATTTTTTTCAGTTCTCTATATGTTCTAATTTTTTTCCACTCTGTGTATTGTCTTTTCACTCTGTTGATAATTTTTTTTTTGTTGTTGTGTAAAAGCTTTGTACTAAGATGATATCCCATTTGTTGATTCTTTGTAGTATGTCCTGTGAAGTTTGGGTTTTGTTCATGAAACCTTTGCCCACATCTGTGTCTTCAAGATTTCTGCCTATTTTGCTTCTAGCAAACTTAGTGTATCAGTTTTAATATTTAGATCTTCATTCCATTTTTACCTTCGTTTAGTGCATTGTGAAAGACATGGGTCTAGTTTTAGTCTTCAGTGTGTGCAGAGCCATTTTTTCCAGCACCATTTATTGAAAAGACTATCTTCCAGTGAACCTGTTTGACTCCTTTGTCAAAGATAAGGTAGCTGAGTGTGTTTGGAGTTGTGTCTGTATCTTCTATTCTGTTCACTGATCCTCAGGTCTTTCCCCCCCCCAATACCATGCCGATTTTATCACAGTAACTTTGTAGTATAATTTCAGGTCAGAGATTACCCATTTTTTACTATGCGTAATGAATTTGAAATTGTGTTGGTCAGCCACTTTATAAGCTAACTTATTGTCATATCCATTTGACTGTTACAACAGAACACCATAAACTTGGTAGTTTATACCAAGACATTTATTTCTCATACTTATGGAGGCTGGGAAGCCCAAGGTGAAGGCCTTGGCAGATTGGGTGTCTGGTGAAGGACATTTCATCATAGACAGTGACTTCCAGCTGTGTCTGCACATGGTGGCCCAGTCAAACTCCTTTAAGCCTGTTTAAAAGAGAACCACTTGTCTTTCAAAGCTCCCATCTCCTAATACCATTGCTTTGGGGGTTAGGATTCCAACATAAGAATTTGGGGAAGCAAGACTTGGGAAGGAAGAGGTAATGAGCACTTCAGTGTGAAACATTAAAACATCCTTGCTACCTGGCAGAACTTGAGCCATGGGAAAACAGTCTGGAAACTAGCCATTCTTACTTAACACTACAGGCTGCCATCCTTTCCCTGATTGTTTTTATGGATTGTCTTACTCTCAGAGTTGCTGGGAAGACATAAGTTTGTAACTAACTACTATTGAAAACCCTGCCATATTCTTCAGCCTTAACTTTGTGGTTGACAATTGGGTTGCATTACTCACTGTCTCTGTCTCTCTTCTTTTTTCTTTTTTCTTTCTTTCTTTCTTTCTTTCTTTCTTTCTTTCTTTCTTTCTCTCTCTCTCTCTCTCTCTCTCTCTTTCTTTCTTTCTTTCTTTCTTTCTTTCTTTCTTTCTTTCTTTCTTTCTAGGGATGATCCCAGGACCTTCACACTGAGCTAGTACATCCCCAGAGGGTTTTGTTTTGTCATTTTGAATTATATTGTTAATCTCAGAAGTTGGTTTGATTGTTTTAGGTATCCCCAGAGTACCCAAAATAGAGAACAGGGAATAGGAAAGAAGGGAGAAGGAAACAGGAGAAGGGAGCTGGAAAAATAAAATACAGATTGAAAATTTTCATGTTTATAAATAAGGCTTTATTTGAAGAGCAAACAGGTGCAGTTACAGGGGGTACAATTGTTAGATATACGGTTTGTTCAGAATTGGAGTTGTTTTTATGACTTCTGTTAAGTGCCAGAAAGAACTGCCTATGGAAATTCCACCCAGCTGTACATTATCCCCTATCAATTTTCAGTATTACTCCATAGTTTTTGAGGTAAAATACTTATGCTTTTTTCCTGTTTCCTTAAACATAAATACAAAGAGCTGGGGCTGTAATTCAGAGGCAGAGCACTTACTTACTATATATGAGACCCTTCACCACTGCAAACAAACAAGCAAATAAATATCTCTACATAAATAGTAAACAAGTTTTCCTTTTTTTTTTTTTTGGTACCGGGAATCGAATTCATGACTGCATGCTGGCAAGGCAGGCACTTATGCCACTGAGCTAAATCCCTGGCCCAAGTTTTTCTTTAAAAATAAAAATCTCTCTGCTTAACTTTAAAATACTCATAGTCTTCTTTTTTTTAATCCTGGGAATCTATTTTAAAGGAGTAATTGATGAAGAGCTTGGTGATACACCCTGGGCACAGTAGCACATGCCTGTAATTCTAACTGCATGGGAAGCTGAAGCAGGGGAATCACAAAATAAAATAAAATAAAAGACATGGGCACAATGATAGGATGCTGTTTACATAATGAAAAAAATATTCTGTCTCAATCTGTAGCTTGTCTTTGCATTCTCTTAAAGGTATTTTTCAAAGTAAATATATTGATGAAATCTAGTTTATCATTTTCTCTTTTATGAATTACACTGTTGTACCTGAGAAATATTCTTTCCCAAGTTTTTTTTTTTTTTAAGGTTTTATAGCTTCAGGTTTTTTGTTTAGGTCTTAAATTATTTTGTGCATGATGGGAGCTACAAATAGAAAGTTTTTGCATACAAATTTCCCGTTGTTCTACCACCTTAATTTTTTCCATCCTTTCTCTACTGATTGCTTTTTGATCTTTATTGAAAGTCAACCATATGCTTGTGGGTCTATTTCTGAGCTTTCTTTTGTTCCAGAAGTTTATTTATATTGACTACTTATTTCTATCAAACATATCTATGTCTTTTTAAAATTTGATTATCAGTTTTATTAATTATTTTTGTACAAATTAGAAAACAGCAACCTGTTTTTTAAAAATTAATTTCATTGGTACATTTTCGATATACATAACATTCATCATATAGAATTTGTACCTGTACATGATTATATCTTGCTTCTTTTTTCTTACTTTCCCTCCCCTCCCTTCAGCCCTTCAACCCCTTCTTTCCTCCTTTTTTATAAAAACTTTGTTTCTATTTTTTCCTTCTATTTTTTTCCTTTTCCCTTTTTTCATTTCCCCCTCCCACCTCCCTAATTCCCCTTTCCACTTGAACATTTTCTTCCTATTTCTCAGTATCTATTATGTATTTTGATCTTATTTATACTTTCAGTTTTTCACACTAGAGAAACCATATGATATTTGAAATGTTTAGTTCACTTACGGGTATGGTCTCAAGGTACATCCATTTACCTAGAAATGTCTCAAGTTTATACTTATTTATGGCTGAGTAGTGCTCTATTGTGTAAAAAAAAAACCCATGTCTTCTTAATCCATTCACCAGTTGATAGACATTTGGGTATTTCCAAGATTTAGCTATTACAAACAGTGCTGCTATATATATCTATGTCTTGATAACAATTTGTAATAGGGTTTAAATGAGAGAATATAAACCTTTTTAATTTTGGGTGGCACTGGGGGTTGAAACCACGTTTGATAGGCAAGATTTTACTATTGATTTACATCTCCAATCTAGAGAACACAAGTCTTACTATTTTGTTCTTTCTCAAAATTGTTTTGCCCATTTTAGATCCTTTGCATATACATCTAAATTTAAGAATCGTTTTGTCAATTTCTTTTAAAAAAGCCTTTGAGAACTTTTGTTGGAATTGTGTTATGGGGTATAAATCAAATTAGCATTGACAGAATGATAATAATAAATTTGCTGACCCATGAGCACAATTTTCTCTCCATTTAAACAAGTCATTTATAATTTCTTGAACAATATGTTATCATTTTCAAGGTACAGATCTTGCATATCTTTTGTCAGATTTGATTCTTAAGTATTTCATAATTTTGATGCTTTTGTAATTGGTATTTTAAAAAATATCAATTTCTGATCATTACTAGTGTGTAGAAATACAATTGCTTTTTATATATTGATCTTGTATTCTAGAGTCTTACTAAACTCATTACTTCATTCTTATAGTCTTTTTCTTTTCATTTTTTTTCCTTTTTTGGTACTGGGCATTGAACTCATGACCTTGTGCTTACCAGGCAAGTGCTTAAGCCACTGAGCTAAATCCCCAGCCCCATCTTTTTTTTTTTTTTTGACATGGTCTCGCATTATAGTCCAGGCTAGCCTTAAACTCACTGTGTAGTTCAGGGTGGCCTTGAACTCAAGGCAATCTTCTTGCCTTAGCCTCCTGAGTGTTAGAATTACAAGCATGTGCCACCACACCCAGTATTCTTACAGTTTTTTTTTTAGTAATAATTTTGTGGAATTATATCTATACATAATTATGTCAACTATGACTAGACGTTTACTTCTTTTCCAATCTGGATGTGTTTTATTTCTTTTTCTTGGTTTGTTTCACTACTTAGAACCTGAAGTACAGTGTTGAATGCAGACAGTGAAAGTACATTCTTGTCATGTTCTTAATTTTAGAATTTTTAGTCTTACAGCATTTACTTCAGTGTTAGATTTTGAAGATGTCTTCTCTCCAGTAGAGAAAGTTCCTTTCTATTCCTAGTTTGATGTGAAAATGACATAGTGTGAAAATTATTAATTTGTCACCTTTAACCATAGCTATAAGATTTATAGTTATATAACAAAATCCAAGACCAATTAGTAAATTATACACAGCAAATCACTCCATACAGCGATTTTACCCTAAGGGGAGAAGATTTAAAGAGGATAAAAGGAAAACAAATAGAGAAATAAGAGAATCAGATTATATACAAGACTGAGGGACAAAGGAAGATTATTCAAGCATAAAGAAACTGGTGAAGAAGACAGGAGGGAAAAAAAGGAAGAAACAAAAACAAAACAAAGTAAAAGAAAAAACCAAAATCAATATTCACACTCACAAAAAAACCAAAAACAAATGATAAAACCCCAAATGAACAATAACAAAAAAAGACCCACAAGTGATAAAAACAATTTCTCTGTGATTTCATGTCTGTGGTTATCTTCTGGGGTCTACTGTTTTTTAATAGTGTCCAATTCAGGGTGTGACTCAGCTGTTTGGTAGATAAGAAGGCAGTCAGAGCCCAGATCTGTGCTGGGCAATCCCATCAAACCTGCAGTTGGCTTAGGGTGGGATGCCAGTCCTGGTACTTTCAAAGCTGCAGATGTTTAGGCTGATCCTGGCCTCTGGTTATGTGGGGTTTGGACCTGAGTCCTTTAGTCTATAACACCCTGGGTGTCTTTTGCCTGGTCACAACTCTCTGACCCTGGATATCTGACATAGTTGTTCCTTGCTCAGGCACTGTGGCTTTTTAACACTGGGACCCCTAAGATGAAGTCAACCCACAGGTGCTCTGAGTCCTGGGTTCAGTTGGCCCCTCCCTAAAATGGTGTCCAACCAAGCGCTCTCTCCAGGAGACCCTGCAGTTGCATGGACTGGAGTCACTCAACAGCCTTTGTAGTGCACAGCACCCAGTGTGCTCTGTTCTACTGGTGTGTTTCTCCCTGGAGGCCTCTGGAATCAGCCACTTTCACTTTGTGTAGATTTGATCTTCTCACATCACAAGCCAGGACTTGGAGAGAAAGTGCAGACTGCCCCTTCTTTTTTGCATTGAGATCTGACTTTTCACTTTCTTTGTGGGCTCCAATTTTCCTTCCAGATTCTTCTTGGATCTTACAGATCTACCTCTCTCTTTTCTTTACCAAGTTGTTATTTTCCAGTTTCTGGATTTCAAATCTTGACAAGCTTGATTTATTGCTGGTTACAGCTCCACCATCTTTCTGGAAGTCTCTGGCCATGTATTTGTTCTTCTGAGAAATGTCTGTTCATTTTAGTTGCCCATTTTTGAGTGAATCTTTTATGGGGGGGATCTAATTTTTTTTTAGTTCTTTATATATTTTAGATATTAGTCCTCTGAGGAATAGTTGGCAAAATTTTTTCCCATTCTGTAGGTTGTTTTTTTATTCTGTTGTTTATTTTTCTGTGCAGTAGCTTTTTAATTCAATATGATCCCATTTGTTGATTCTTAGTATGGTGCTATTTCCAAGCCACCGGGGCTCTGTTCAGAAAATCTTTGCCTATTTCTATGACTTCAAGAGTTTTTCTTCTTTTGTCTCCCAGCAAGTTAAGTGTTTGTTTCACCATTTAGTTTTTTTGATCTATTTTAATTTTATTTTAGATTTACATGGTGAGAGATATGACTCTAGAGCAGGTCTCCTGCATGTGGATAGCTGGTTTCCTACCACCATGTATTTAAGAAGCTATCTTTCTTCCAGTGTGTGGTTTTGGCCCCTGTGTCAAAGATGAAATAGTTGAACATGCTTGTGTTTGTTTTTGCTCCTCTCTACTGTTCCATTGCTCCTCATGTCTGTCTTCTTTTCCTTTCCTTTCCTCTTTCTCTTTCTTTCTTTCTACCAGTGCCATGCTGTGTCTATCATTGTACTTTTGTAGTGTAGTTTCAAGTCTATGGTTATGATGCCCCTTGCTTTGCTCTTGTTGCCCAGAGTTGCTGCTGATATTTTAGTTCTCTTTTGATTCTATATGAATTTTAGGATTTTGTTTTCCAATCCTGTGTAGAATACTGTTGGTATTGGGATTGTGTTAAATGTGTTTATCAGTTTTGGAAGTCTGACCATTTTGGCTATATTGATTAAGCCTATCCAGGAACAGGAGATACCTTTCCATTTTCTGATATCCTCTGTGATCTCTTTTTTTCAGAGTACTGTGTTTTGGGCTTTTTTTTTTTTTTTTTTGTACTGGGGATTGAACTCATGGCCTCATGCTTGCCAGGCAGGTGCTTATGCCACTAAGCTAAACCACCAGTACTGTAGTTTTCATTGTAGAGGTCGTTCATTTCCTTAGTTAGGTTAATTCCTAAGTATTTAATTTTTTTTTTGGTGTTTTGTGAATGGTTTTTTCCCTAATGTCTTTCTTAGTGGGTTCATTATTAGTGTGCAAGAACACTGTTGACTTTTATGTGTTGATTTTGTATCCTGCTACATTACTAATTTTGGTTATTAATTCTAAGAGTGTTTTGGTGGTTCTTTTTTGGGGGGTCTTCTATGTAGGGGATCGTCATCTGCAAATAATTATAATTTGACTTGTAGCTTTCCACATATCCCTTTTTATTTCTTTTTCTTGCCTACTGGCTCTTCTTAATGTTTCAAGTACTGTATTGAACAGGAGTGATGATAGTGGACATCTTTGTCCTGTTTCTGATTTTAGAGTGAAAGCTTTAAGGTTTTCTCAATTTAATATGATGTTGGCAGTAGATTTGTCATATATGGCTTTTAGCAGATTTAGATAAAATCTTTCTATATGTACATTATTCAATGTTTTATCATGAAAGTATGTTGGATTTTGTGAAAAGGTTTTTCTGCATCTATGGAGATGATCGTGCAATTTTTGTCCTTGCTTCGGTTTTTGTGATGTATTACATTTACTGATTTGCATAAATTGAATCATCTTTGCATCTCTAGGATTAAGCCTACTTGGTCATGATGTATGATTTTTTTGATGGTTTGTTTGTTGCATTCTGTTAGTATCTTGTTAAGGATTTTTACATATATATTGAAAGAGATTGAATTGCAGTTCTCTGCCTTTTCTAGTTTTGGAATTAAGATGTTGGTAGCTTCTGGGAATGACTTCGCGAGTACTCTTTCCTTTTTGGTTTCATTAAAGAGGTTGAAAAATATTGATGTTGGGCTGGGGATTTAGCTCAGCGGCATAAGCGCCTGCCTTGCAAACGCGGTCGTGAGTTTGAGCCCTGGTACCGAAAAAGAAAAATATTGGTGTTAGATCTTCCTGAATTTTTTTAGAGTTCATGATGAATCAACCTGGACCTTGGATTTTCTTAGTTGATAAGTTGGGGTTTTGGTTTTTTTGGTTCTTTTGAGACGAGTCAGGCTATATAGTTTAGATTGATCTTGAACTCATTTTGTCATACACGCTGGCCTCAAATTTACAGTAATCTTCCTGCTTCAGTCTCCTGAGTACTGGGATTACAGGCATGTGTAAAAGTGACTGGCAGTTGGTAAGATTTTATTACTGCTTTAATTTCATTGTCTGTTATTGGATTATTAAAGGTGTTTATATCTTCTTAGTTCAGTTTTGGTAATTCATATTCATTTCTTCTGAATTCTCTACTTTATTAGTATACAGATTTACCAAATAGTTTTTTTTTTGTTTGTTTTTTAATCTTGGTAGTGTTCACTGTGATTTCACCTTTTTCATTTCTAGTTGTATTAATTTGGGTGTTTCCTTTCCTTTTTTTTGGTTAGATTGGCTAATAATTTGTCTATTTATTCTTTAAGAAATTAACTCTTTGATTCATCCATTCTTTGTATTTTTGCATTTATCAATTTCATTGGTTTGTGGTCCATTCTTTATAATTTCCTTTCTTGTACTGGTTTTGGGTTTATATTATTTCTGTTTTTCTAGGACCTTGACATGCATGATTAAATTATTTGGATTTGCTCTGTTTTTGTGATGTAGACATTTACAGATATAAATTTCTATCTTAGGACTGCTTTCATTGTGTTTCCCAAGTTCTGCATTTTGTATTAGCTTTATTATTTAGTTCTAGAAACTGTCTTATTTCTTGCTGGATTTTGTCTCTAACCCATTGCTTACTTAAGAGTGTTCCATGCATTTGTATAATTTCTGTATTTTCTTTTGTCATTTATTTCTAACTTCATTGCACTACATTGATAATATGTGTAGTGTAATTTTAATTATTTTAGTTTAGCTTGCTTTATTGGCCAGTATGTGGTCTATGTTGGTGAAAGTTCCATGTGCTGCTGAGAAAAATATATATTTTGTTGTTGCTGGGTGGAACACTCTATAATTTATTAAATCCAAGGTTTTGTTCAATTTTGATATTTATTTGTTGACTTTTTTGTCTTGATCTGTATATTTGTAATAGTGGGGTATTGAGGTCCTCAACTATATTTGTTTTTATGCTTATCTTGTCTTTTATGTCCAGTAGTACTTGTTTTATCAAGTTGGATGTGCTGGTGTTGTTTGGTGCATGTTAATAATTGTTATCTCTTCCCATGGGATTATTCTCTTAACTAGTTAGTAGTCACAGTCTGCTTCTTTATACCGTATGCTTAAATCTTTCTTATAGCTTCTTGAATATGTGAAATACAATCATAATAATTATTTTACTATCCTTATCTACCAGTTATTTCTAGATGATTTTTTTCTTTTTTTTTTTTTTTTTTTTTTTTTTTTTTTTTTTTTTTTTTGGTGCCGGGGGTTGAACTCACAACCTCATGCTTGCTAGGCAGGCGCTTAAGCCACTAAGCTAAATCGCCAGTTGTAGATGAGTTTTTCTTTTTTTCTCTTGTGATGCCAGGAATAGAATCCAGGGCCTTATGTGTGTTCAAAAAAAAAAAATCTAATATCAGTAAGTTATACTGCCAGGATAACTTAGTTGTTGGTTTTTTTGTTTTGTTTTGTCTTGGTACTGGGAATTGAATTCAGGACCTTGTGCTTGCTTGGCAGGCACTTATGCCATTGAGCTACATCTCCAGCCTCAGGATTAGTTTTAATCAATTGATTTTTTTTTGTATAATAGGATTCATTTTCCTGTTTCTTTGAATGTCGTGATGTTTTTGATTAGGTGCCAGATACTGTAAATTTTACCTAGTAGGGTGCTGGATATTTTTATATCACCACAGGAATTCTTGAGTTTTGTTCTAGGATGTGGCGTAACCTATTTCAAAACAATTTGATCTTTTTGAATCTTGCTTTTAAGCTTCATCAGCTAAGTCCAGAGCTGCATTTAGTCTATGACTGAGGCAGTCTTTTATTAGTACTCTAACAGATGCCCTGTGAATTGAGTTTTCCACAATGACTTTTTTTTAGAATAGATGCTATCCCTAGCCTGTGTGAGCTTGAACATTGTTCCTCTAATCTTTTTGTCATTTATTTCTAATTTTCTCACATATATGAGATGTTCAATACTTAATTGAAGACTGGAAGGAGTCTCGTACAGATGTTCAGACTTGTGTCTCTGTTCTCTTCTCTGCTGGTCTCCCAGATATAACTGTTCAGCTCCAGCAAAATGCTGGTCTCTGCTTGGATTCTTCCTTCCTGCACCATGGCCCACACACTTTGTCCAGGTCACCTTAATAATAAGCCTCACTTTATTTTTCATCTCTTAGGAATTGCTGTTTTCATTACTTTATCTCCCATGTGTTGCCAATTGTTTCATGTATTTTGTCTAATTTTTAAAATTCTTTCATTGGCCCTGTATCAAGGCCAGCAGTTTTCTGAAGCTGTTGGTTTCAAGCAGGAACCTAAAGTGGTATGTTTCTATGGTCTGTTGGTCATTTAGAAATGAAATGGTCAATTCATTAGAAACAACTCATTCCTGGTGATTATACCGCAAGAGGCCCTGAGGAGAAGCTATGCCCCTTGGTGAGCCGACCACTGCAGACCTAGAGAAAGGTTCACCCATTGAACCTACTGCGACAGCCCAGAGGAGAGGAAGTAATACTCTAGATGAGCCAGCCACCATGGACCCATAGGAGAAGAGGCCACTCCCCCGCCCTCCCACCAGTGAGCCCGCCCCTGTGGGCCCTGAGGAGAAGAATCCATGCGCACTTGCCTGGCACCAAGGGCTGGAGGAAAAGAAGCCATCTTGACCCCTTCACTGGGGGCCCAAATGCCAGAACCGCAGATCAGAGGAACCCAGGTACCTCACACAATCCTCTACACCGTGGGACAGGCAGCCAATGCAGGAAACACCCAGGACTCAGCAACCTGCTGATTTGGAGGAACACAGGAAAATGTCAAGACAAAGGAGCATGGTGCAGTCTCAGACCTGCAGCTCACCCAGAACAAGTCCAGAAGATATAGACACAAAATAAACTGGAAGCTACACACCTGAAATTTCTGAATTTCAGCACCTGAAGTACAGAGACAACTTACTGCTTACTTTACATGCCTGTGTGTGGTGGCCTGAGCATCTGTTTAGAGGATAACAATGTGCATTACAGTAACTATGGTTGGTTTCCTACTGTCTTGTGTTTTAAATCCATTATCATTTTATTCTCTTTAAAATGTTTTATTCTCTTTAAAATAAAAAAAAGTGCTTTCAGATAGAAGGATAAATCTACTCTCCAGTATTTATTCCATCTTTACTGGAAGCAGAACTCCACCATGCCCTCTCCCTCTTTACAAACCACTATAACATTTACCCACAAAACTAATTCTTCAAGACTCATTCTGTGCCTCAATTCTAAGAAGTCTTTTCTTATATTCACTTCTCCAGAATGGGCCCAGATGTTCTCCTAAATGTTTGTACAATACCCTAACCTCAATCACTGTATTTTCATTCTAAGAACATCATGTCAGCTTTCTGTCACTGTGACAAAATACTTGAGGTAAACAGTTTAAAAAGAGGAAACATTTATTTTTGGCTTATAGTTTCAGAGGTTTCAGTACGTGGTCACTAGACCTCAATGCTTATGGTGAAGTAGGACAACATAATAAGGAGTATGTGGTGGCACAAAGCTGCTCACCTCCTGCCAGCTAGGAAGCTAGGAAGCAAAGACAGATCTTAAGAGAAGACAAGATGGCCAATCAGTGAGCAACAAAATACAAAGCCTCCCAGGAGAAACAACTTATTTGCCGGAATAAAACACCCTGGAGAGACCCAGACAGAGGGAGATGGATCCTCTTGACACAGGAAGAAATTAAAATGTAAAGAAGCTCATCAAATACTTTGGGACTGCAACTGAAACAGCTAAAAAATTACGGGACACAGTGTTTTTGTGGTGACCCACCAAGTTTGCACCAGCTTGAATCTGCGCCAGCTGGCAGAGCCGCCCAAACTCATTCCTGCCACCACTCACAGGAAGCACAGCAGCGCTGAAGTTGGGGGTTGGTGAGCCCAATGAAGAGCGGAGAGCGGAGCCAGTGAAGGGACCTTCATTGATCCATGGTCAGTGCTGGGAATGAGACACCCCCCCACGGGAAGGGCGCGACCAAATGGGTGACATGTTGGAATCGGGCAGGAGGAGGCTGAACTGGGAGTGATAGTGACTTCAGTTGTTTCCTCCCTCCCAAGAGCAGATTCGTGGGATTTGCTTGGACTGGGCCATGCCCCTGGCCGGGACCCAATGAGCCGTCCCAAATTGATTCCCTGCGCCTAGCAAGTACTGACTGCGTGAAGGCACCTGAAGTTTGGCTGGTCGGGTGGGGAGGGACAGGCAAATACAGCCATTGCTTGCACCTCAGTGACAAGAGCAGGCAGGAGAGGACAGAGCTCCCTTGCCAGCGTGCTTCAGAGGAAACATGGCCAACAGGGAAGGGGGCTGGGACCTGCACTGTACACCTGTGTGGAGGAAGCCAGGGCCATGACAGGAGAGAGAGGCAGGAGGAGGCCCCCAGCCCAGAACCCTGAGAGCCCTAATCCAGGAGAAGGAAAAACAAGGCAGACTGAGGGCGGCAAACACACAACATCAGACATGGCTTTAATGGACATTAAGAGATATCTTTGGGACCTTGTAGACGAGCTCATAACTGAAATATTAAATCAAGTAAAGCAGGATATGAGTAGAGTAATAAAAGAAATGCTCTCAGGAAGCATCTCTCAGGGTGATACAGACAAAAGAAGGGAGGAACACAAAAAAAGGAGAGAAACATTCAATAAAAAATATAAAGAAAATATTGAATACACGAAGCAGATTCAAGGAGACTACCAGGAAATTAAGAACTCCATTGAAAGCTGGCAAAACACCTTAAAAGAAACTAAGGATAGACTATCAAAACTTGAAGACAAGTTTGCAGTGTGTGATCATGAAAGGAAAGATCTCTTAAAAATAACAAGGAAACAGGCAGTAACAATATAAAGGCTAGAAGATGACAAAAGAATCTACAATTTAAGAACAAGAAACATGAAAGAAGAAGCAGGAATACATACAGGCGAATTACAAAGGCTATTCACAGAAATAATTAAGGAAAACTTCCCAAGCATGGGAAAAGAAAATGACATTTGGTTGTGTGAGGCATACAGAACTCCAGCCACCTACAACCAAAACAGAGCTACACCTAGACATATAATAAGATACCAGAAATTCAATATAAAAACAGAATATTAAAAGTCGTCAGAGAAAAGAAACAGATTACTTATAAAGGTAAGCCCATCAGAATCACAGCTGACTTCTCAACACAGACCATCAGATCAAGAAGAGCTTGGAGTGAAGTCTTCCAAGCCCTGAAAGCAAATAACCTCCAGCCCAGATTGATGTACCCTGCAAAACTGTCACTAGAAATTAATGGAGAAACAAGATGCTTCCATGACAAAGAGGAACTGGGGGAGTTTGTGACCACCAATCCAACCCTACAGAGAATACTGAAGGACATTCTAGAGAGAGAGAAAAAAAATACCAGGATTTTAGGAACAGTGGCAGACAGGCCTCAATGAACAGGGCAGGCAGTAGAATGAAGGAGAAAACTAGACAAACAAAGGCAGAAAAATAGCATAGCAGAAATGAGGCAGAGAAGGATGGTTAGAATCTCTAACATAGATGGCCTTGATACACTATATTGTTAATAGTGAACCAGGATTTAAAGCCCACATTACTCACACTACTCTGCTTAGATGTATTATATTCTGTTCCAGTCATTTTTACCTGTACTAGATTTGAGGGCACAGTTACCCCGAAAATGACAGGATATAGTACGGTAATCATCCTTAATTTCCTCTTAACTTAATCAAAAGCTCTGTAAAACCTACACTGTTTTACCATGACTGATCATAATCAAATCTGGTTTGTTAGATCACTGTTTTGTATTGATTTTATTCAAAGCTGTTATGATTGATAGTGTCAAGTCTGAGAGTATAAGCAACTGCACTTAAGATGACAAGAGCCACTGGAATATCCGCTCTGGTTTGATTATTACCTGCCTTTGAAGT
Source organism: Hydrochoerus hydrochaeris (assembly GCA_004027455.1). NCBI lineage: Eukaryota > Metazoa > Chordata > Mammalia > Rodentia > Hydrochaeridae > Hydrochoerus > Hydrochoerus hydrochaeris. Next base: position 93,514 of record PVLA01006721.1, on the reverse strand, counting down.
TTTATACTGTCTACAATGTTTTATTTTTACTAATATTATGTACTGCTATATTCAATTATGAATTATACTGCTATATTCAATTATGCCTGATGATATAGACAATTCTATTGAAGATAATAAGAAACAACACAGCAATCATTGCAAATCACCTTGTACTGTGATTTTATACAACTTTTTGGCTTCATGTTATTATAGGAATTTGTTTTGTCTTGCCAAGTTTTGTTTTTCCCTCTAATACAGAAAGTATAGAAATACATGGAGAGATTCATGCATGCGTAGCTGTTCACACTCTCACTGTTTGACTATCTACTTTGTATGCTTTAATTTTGTAACTTGAACAACTATTTCTAAGAGGACAATATGTAATTTATTAACTAGTGATTTCTTATTGTTTATCTTTTTTTTTTTTTTGAATTCTGTATTACCTCTACCCTTTACATGCTTTTGTTTCTCTTTAAATAATGAAAAAAAAAAAAAGACAGATCTTAGAGGAAGGGTCTGGAACAAACTGTAAACTCAAGGGCACACCCCAAGGGCCTATTTCTGTCAACTAGGCCCTGCCTCTCAAGTTTCCATCACTGTGCAATAATAGCCATTAAATTATGAGTTCAAACTAGGTGTGGTGGTGCAGGCTTATAATTTCAGCACTCTGGGAGGCTAAGGCAGGAGGGTCACAATTTCAAGCCCAGTTTGGGAACTAAGTGACTTAGCAAGACCTTACCTAAAAATAAAAATGTACTGAGGATGTCACTAAGTGTGGAGGCTGTGAGTTCAATCCTTACCCCCCGCCCCGCAAAAAGTATGAGTACCTCAGTGGAATCATCCATTAATGAAGTTAGAGCTTTCATGGTCCAATCATCTCCCAAGGACCCACCTCTGACCGCTGATTAAGCCTTCAGTGCATGAAATTTTGGGAGGGCATTTAAGATCCAAACTATAACATGATACTTGTTACCCAAATCCATTACTTCTAAATGTATCCTTTATTTTTGTCTACTTGCGTCTTTAGTTACTATTCTAATGTACTTTTGTGCTTTTTATTCATGAATATTGAGGGCAGTCTATACTTGCTTTTTCTCCTTCATTCACTTCTATTTAATCTAGAGCCCATAGAATTTGGTTTCTACCAAAGCTACTCTTCCTGACATCACTAATAACTTCACAATTGCCACTTGCAGTGTGTTCTTTTCAGTTCTTATTTGACTGGGTCTCTCTGCATTGGTTCTTATTAATTGCAGTTATATACTTTTTTTTGTTATAACACATTTTCCTGGTTCTTTTCTTACTTTCTGATGTCATAAATTCCTTGTCAATTTTGTAGACCATTTCATCTACTTACATCCTAAGCCTTGGTATTTTCAGATATTCTGTGTAGGAATTTCTGTTTGCTTACATGCTTTTTTTCTTTTCTTTTCTTTTCTTTGCTTGTTTGTTTGTTCTTGGTGCCTGCAGCAACTATCCTTGGAAACTTGAATGGAGCCTGAGCTCTGTTGGAATTTCCCAAAGGCACTCTAGATTCAGTATGTCTAAGACATAACTTGGCTATTATTTCCTTAAGGTTGCTCTTTTGTAGTCTGTCTTCGTTTTTGATGCTACTAACTAGTCCCTTACTCAGGGTAGAATCATAAGTGTCATCTTAGACTGTTTCCCCCAAATCCCAGATCTATTTCAGCTTTATAAACATTAGATCCTTAATACTTTAAAACATATCTCACAGGAGGAATTTCCAGTAATGATAGTAGAATGAAGTAGTCCCCTGAACCTTCCTACAGTTAATAATAAAATCTATTTTTTAAAAAGTTTCTAAAGGAAAGGCTCCAGAAGCAGACAGAAGCTAGAGAAAAGTTTTATTTTAAAAAAAATGGCAACTGGAAGTGATAAATATTATGTATTTGCAGCTTTAAAAGTTTCTGCCTGGGGGTATTCCATAATCTCCACAGCAGAGGAGAATGGCCACGGAAAGCCTTACTTTCTTATGGTGACCAAGAACAGAGCTCACAATATAAAAAATACCTGAAAATTTAACAGGAGGACCTTCTGAGTGAGAAAACCACAGAAGAGGGTGAATTCCACAGCTGTCTATAAGCCAGGATCCCTAGTTTAACCTATAAACTGTGTCTGCCTGGGGAAAAAGCAGGCGGAGATGAGAGAGCCACCAGATGAATTTGTGTTTACTGCTTTTTAAGCTGAGTCTGTTTCCCAACCACAGGGAATCAGATGACAGAAACGTGAAGTCTGGTGGGCTGGAGATGTCTGGGAATACAATCTAAGCCTGAAAAGTTAGGAATTTCTACAACCAAAAAAAGCACAGTGAGAACAGCCTCTAAATCTGAGTATAGTATAGCCTCTGGCTAAATTCTTGTCTTGTTATCAGCTGCATAGGCAGAAAAAGCAGCTGTAAAAATTACATAGAGCAATATCAGTTGTTGAACACTGCCAAAGAGGTGGGGTCTACAGTTGAAGTCTAGATAAGTTACTTGCCTATTGCAGTGGGATGGGGTAGGGGTATGATACAGGGACAGACAGTTCCAAAGGAAACAGGAAAATCAGAACCACATGTTCTAGACAGAATGTCCAGCAAAGGAACATAAAAGAGTAACATGTACTCTGAGGGGAAAGACAATCAACAAAAACCCAACTCAAAAGTTGAGTCAAGATATCTTGGCTACTAATTCCAACATCTGAGTCAACTTGGAGTTGGTTCCTGTTGACTGCCTTTCCCCCAAATATATTTCATTCCTTCCTACTCATATTTATCTCTTATGTCTCTCAGAAAGAGAGACAGACAGACAGACAGACATGGAGACAGACAGAGACAGAGAGAGGCACACACAGAGAAAGAGACAGAGAAATAAATGGTTTTAATAAGGTATATAAGCAACCTTTGCCCAAATCACTGACTACTAAATTGTACAGATACAGGAAGCCAAGCTAAAACAAAAACAAGAATAACAAGACTGGGTCTTTCCTAATGAAGTCCTTTGTTCAATTCCTAGAAGCAAATGTATACATAAATAAATAGATAGATAAATTGGAAATAAAATAGAAAAACTGAGCCAAGATATCTAGCAGCATACTGTAGGGAAGTCAGATTCTGCTTTTGAAGTATAGCTAAAAATAATCAGCAGCCAATTAGAATAATAAAACAATCCAGAGTTTCTACATTATATTACTTAAGATGTATACTTTCCGATCAAGTATTATGAGACTTGAAAAAAAATCGGGAAAAGTGTGACCATAGTCACAGGGAAAAATTGGTTAATAGAAATGGATTCTGAGTGGGTTCAGCCATTAGATTTTTAACAAAGACATCAAGATACTGTTAGAAATGTGCTTTAAAATTTGACTGGGTGGTGGCACATACCTTTAATACCGGCCCTTGGAGGCTGAGACAGCATGCTTATGAGTTATAATTAGTCTGGGGAGCTAAGCAAGAGAGAGACTCCATCTCAAAAAAAAAAAAATTAGAAAATATTGGGGGGCTGGGAATATAGCTCAGTGGGAGGCAAAGCTCCTGCTTAGGAAGCAGAGGAGGTTGTGAGTTTAATCCTCAAAAAAAAAAAACAGCGCTGGGCCCTTTCCTCCTCATGCCCAGTGCCAGTGGAAGGAGACAGATTCACCTCTGCCTGCTGTGCCACCACTAAAAGGCCATGTCCTACAGGCAGCCAGTGTGGGCAGAGAGAACCAGCAGATCCACCTTCACCTTCAGGGAGCTGCCACCAGAAGGCTCCTTCCTACAGGCAGCCAGGGACACACAGCCAGGTAAGCCCTGTGCATCTATAGGCCACTATTTGAGGCCCTTGATTCCCTCAGACAGCCATCATTCAATAGTAGAATCAGACAAACACATACCCCTGTGTGTCTGTCATCATCATGGGAGTCCCAGTGTAGACACACAGGCTGAAAGAAGCGGCCTCACCTACATGCTCATCAGTGAAGCCACAGTGTAGCTGCATAGCTCTGGAGAAGCCTGCTCCACACACCCTACTACCTCCCTGTAAATCTGGAATTAGAGGAACCCAGGTGCCTCTCCCATCCCCCTACACTGCTTAGGGGCAGCCAACATGGGAAATGCCTGGGGCCCCACAACCAGCTTGTTGGGAGAGGAACTCAGGAGAATGTCAAGACGAAGGAGCAAAAGGCAAACTCAGACCTCTAGCCCACACACAATAAGTCTGGGAGATACAGTCATGGAAGAAAATGCAAGTCACACACCTGAAATCTCTGAGAGGCTAGCAACTGAAGTAAGGAAACAACTTCATGAGATTGTAAAAGTAGTCAAATCAGAAATAATGTCTCAGATAAAAGAAGAAATCACAAACATACAAAAGAATTGTTTAGCAGATCTAAAGAAGACATAGACAATAAAGAGGAGCACAGGAAAAATGATAGAAACCTTGAATGAATGTAGAAAGGAATTACAATGCATGAAACAGTCAAAGAGAGATGTAGGAAATTAAAAATTCAGTCGAAAGCTGGCAAAACTGCTTGAATGAGACTGAAGATAGACTTTCAGACCTTGAAGACAGGATTGTAGCTAGTGATCATGAAAGGAATGATCTCAAAAGTAACACGGAATCAGGAAATAACAACTCAATGGCTGCAAGATGATGCAAAGAAGCATAATTTAAGAGTGGTAGGTATCAATGAAGAAGCAGGGGTGAACACAAATGAAATTAAAAGGATGTTCACAGAAGTATTAGAAGAAAACTTCCCAAACATGGGGAATGGATCTGGCATGCAGATAAGTGAGGCATATAGAACTCCAACTAGCCATAACCAAAGTAAATCTACACCCAGACATATACTAATCAAGATCCCAGAAATTCAGTACAAGAAGAGAATATTAAAAGCTATTAGAGAAAAAGAGACATATCACCTATAAAGGAAAACCAACCAGAATCACAGCAGACTTGTCAACACAAACCATCAAGTCAAGAAGAGTTTGGAGTGAAATGTTTCAGAGAAAGCAGAGTATGGAATGAAATGTTTCAAACTGAAAGAAAACAACTTCCAACCCAGATTGATCTAACCCAGCAAAACTGTCTTTCAGAATTGATAGAAAAATAAGATACTTACATGATAAAGAACAACTGAAGGAATTTATGACTACCAAACCAACCCTACAGAGAGTGCTAAAGAATATTCTAGAGAGAGAGAAAGATGGCCATGGTTCCAAGAACAGCAGCAGAAGAGGATCACCAAACAAGACAGGCAATTGAATGAAGGGGAAAAGTGGAGGGCCAACAACAGGAGGATAGCAGGGCAGAGACAAACCAATGTATGCTGGTTGTAACCTCTAATGTAGATGGCCTCAGGTCAGCAACAAAAAGAAACACAGGGAGAGTGGATCAAGAAACAAGATCCATCGATACATAGTATACAAGAAACACATCTAACTGGAAAGGAAATTCATAGACTGAAAGTCAAAGGAGAGAAAGCAGTTGTTCCATATGACAGGAGACAAAAAAAGAAAATAAAAAAGCAAGAGTAACTTGCCCATCAGCTGCAGAATGGATAAGAAAGATGCAGTATTTTCATGCAGTGGAAAGCTACCCAGCTATAAAATAGAATAATCTCAAGGCTCATGTAGGTAAATGGATGCAATTAGAGATCATGTTCATAGCCGAAACAGTTTGAACTCATATGCGTGAACCCTAGCATAAGAAACAGAAGGAGTTAATGGGATCCCAAAACAAAATATTTAATGTAAGAGAAAAGGAGAGGAAACATCTGGGAGGGAAAGGTGAAAACTACTGTCAATTTTTTATTGTCTATCTTGAACTCTTGCATTGTTTACACAATTTTGTTAGGTTTGGCTTTGTTCTGTATTGTTTTGTTAGATTTTATGCTGTCAGATGGTAGGGGCAGCTATTTTGAATATAATGGGATATTTTATGGTAATCATGGTTTCCTATTATATTGCTTTGAAGTATTATAATGCTTTCATTCATTGCTTTGATTGGTTTTATTCTGTTTTGTTTGATTTTATTATGTGTGATGGTATGAACAGCTGTTTTGAAGAAAATGAGACATTCTGGCAGCCATTGCTGATTTACTATCATCTTGTTTTGAAGTCTTACCATGCTTTTGTTCTTCTGTTTTGATGGTTCTATCCTGTTGTGTTTTATTTGATTTTATTATGTGTGATGGTATAAACAAATTTTTTGAGGAAATGAGATATTATAGTAGCCATTGTTCATTTCCTGTTACTTGGTTTTGAAGTCCTGTAATGCTTTCATTCCTTTGAATGGTTTTATACTATTTTTTTATGCTTGATATTATTGTATGTGAAGGTATGCTCAACTATATTGAAGAAAAGACACATTATGGTAGGTACTGTTGATGTCTGATTGTCTTGTTGTGAAGTGCTGTGTTGCTTGCATTGTTCTGTTCTGATTTGCTTTGTTCTGTTCTCTTTTGTTTTATTCTCTTTAAAATAAAAAAAAAATTTAAAAAGCATGCTGGGCTGTGAGTCAGTTTAGAGGCCCTAAGTTCAGTCCCCACTACTATAACAGTCAGTCAATAAAATCAGCTATTTTCAGATTTAAAGGAAAATGAGGTGACAGTTATTTAAGTAGGGAAGTATCTCTAACCATTTTTATTCAGCATTGTATTGGAGGTCCTCGTATTTTGATAATGCTAGAAAAGGAAATGAAGGACATATAATTGCTGATGAAGAACCAAATCTGCCTTTATAGACTGAAGACGTGCTTACGTACCTAAAAAATTCCAAGGAATCTGCATAAAATTTATCAAGATTGTAGGGTATAAGATCAACATACAAACATCAGTTGTGTTTATATATTGGTAATGAGAAATTGGAAATTAATTAAAAAAAAGTATAATATCCAAAAAGCATGAAATACTTAGGAATAACTTTAACAAAATATATGTAAGAACTACATAAACTTATAACTACAAAATATTGCTGAGAGAAATTTGAAAGCTAAATGGAGAAAACTATATTAAACTATAATATATGGAACTATAATAAATGGAAAACTAAATTGTAATGGTTGATTGCTATCTGTGCCCTTGTACCCCTGCCCCCAGTCCCTCTGGAGCCTCAGCATTTTGCCTTATTTGGGAATAGAGTATTTACAAATACGAAGGCGTTTCTAATTGAGGATCTAGAAATGAAATCATATAGTGTTTAGGGTTGTGAATCTATGACTGGTGACCACAAGAGAAGCAAAAGAGACATTTGGACACACAAAGGCATAAAAAAAAGAAAAAGCCCATGTGAAGATGGGGGCGGGGATTAGAGTTATGCTGCCCCAAGGAAAGCTGAGAGCCGCTGGGTGCTGGGAGAGGTAAAGGAGCCTCCTTGAGCTCCCAAAAGGACAATGTCAGTCCCTGCCAGCACCTTGATTTCAGATGCAGGGCTCCAGAATTGTGAAATCTTTGTGTCGTTTTCAGCTGCCAAGTTTATAGGTAATTTGTCAGTAGCTCCAGGAAATGAATATAATCATGTTCAGGGACTGCGACCTAGAATGATCAAAACGATTTAGAAAACAACAAACTTGGAGGACTTAAAACAGTCTAATTTTAAGACTTACTTTAAACCCACAGTAACTGAGGTAGTGGTATTGGTATAAAAATACACCAAGGTGATGGGCCCACAAATGGATCTACGTATGTATCAGTTGATGTGTGAAAGGCAGTGCAGTGGGGAGAGGATAATTTTTTCAACGTTAGAGCAATTGGATAATGATGTATGAAAACAATCCATTGACTGGTTCCTACAGTACAGAAAACAACTCAAAGTGGATCATAGGCCTAAGTTAAAGAGCTTTAGTTATAAAATTATATAGGAATACACAGGGGAAAAGTTTTATGATTTTATCGTGATTTGACAAAGATTTCTTAAATATGTCACTAAGAATGTGAACTATAAATAAGTAAAATGTTAAGGTGGAACTCATCAAAGTTACACATTTTTGCTAATCAAAACATAGTGTTAATTGGAGTCAGTAACATGTATTATAATCCTAGCTCTTTAAGAGGCTGAGACAGGAGGATTACAAGTTTCAGGCTAGCCTGGGCAGCTTAAACCCTATCTCAAAATAAAAAATGGCTGAGAATGAAGCTCAGTGGTGGATTGCTTGCTTAACGTATATGAGGTCCTGAGTTCAGTCCCTAGTGCTGGAGTAAGAGGAGTTGAGAATATGAAAAAGAAAGCTTTGGCCTGAAAAACATATATAAATTATATATCTGACAAAGGACCTATTTATAAAGTAAATGAAGTGTTTTTATAACTCATATAGAAAACCAATAACTCATTTTAAAAATTTTATTTGTTTAATTTTGGTCTTTTTGAGACAGGGTCTTGCTATGTAGTTCAGGCTGACCTTGAGCTCACTTTGTAACCCAGGCTGGTCTTGAACTTGCAATGATCCTGCTGCCTCAGCCTCCCAAGTGCTGGGGTTACAGGCATGTGCCACCATGCCTGGCTACTAACCCATTTTAAAAAATGGGCAGAATATTTGAATAGTCAATCAAAGATTACACAGATGTCCAAAAAATACATGACATTCACCATCATTACACATTAGGAAAATACTAATGAAAACTATAGTGAGATGCTACTACATCCTTTAGAATGACTAAAATTAAAAAGACTTCCACACCAAATTCTGGCAAAGTTGCAAGATAACTGGAATGCCCACATTAATGGTGGTACGGTATAATATTTACACCAATTTTCAAAAACCATTCAGTATTTTAAAAAAATTTAAAGGGGACCTTGGATATGATGAGCAAACAACACTTGTTAAGTATTTACCTGTGAGAAGAGAGAGGACATGTTAAAGATTTGTGGAGTAAGATTATAGACGCTCAAGTTGTAATAGCCAGAAACTGAAATCAGTCCAACTGTCCATCTTACATAGGTTAATGAATAAATTATGGTATATTGATATGGCAGAACACTACTCGGCATTAATAAGAATTATTGATATGTGCAACATGTGTGAATAACACAATTTATTAAGTGAGATAAGTCAGTTTAAAAAAATACTGTGATTCTACTTAAATGAAAGTTTAGAAAATACAATTTGTAGTGGTAGGAAGCAGAGAATGGGTCCTTGGGCAATATGAATGGAGAAAAGGAGAGATTTCAAAGAAACATGAGAATCTTTTGAAGAGTTAGACATGTTCATTATTTTGATTGTACTGATGGTTGTACAGGTATACAAATTTATCAAATTATATACATTAAATATGTTCAATTTATTATATGTCAATTTTACCTTAAACCTTTTGCAAAATGGGCAAAAATTTGAATAAATTTTACCAAAGGAAAAAATGATTAAAAAGCACATGGAAATATGTTCAGCATCATTAGACATTAGGAAAATGCAAATTAAATCACAGTAAGATACCATTTCGTAACCACTAAAATGGCAAGAAATAAAAATACTGAGGAACATACCAAGTGGTGGTGAGGTTGTGAGGCAACTGGAACTCTTACAGGCTGCTGATGAAAATACAAGATGGAGTAGTCACCTTTGAGTAATTGTTCACAGTTTCTTAGAAAAGTAGACATATACTTATGCATAACTAGCAATTCTACTCCCAAATATTTACCCACATGTTTTCAAACATACATGTTTTTAGAGTGGTTTATAATGTCTTTGTAATAGCTGAGGACTGAAAACAAGTCTCCATTGATAGATGAATGAAAAACGAATTTTTATGTATCTTTATAATTTTATGGAATACTACTTAACAATGAAAAGAATGTCTGATACACACAATATCATGAACAAATCTCAAAAGTACATTGAATGAAAGCAGCTAGAAACAAAAATAGGCCAGATATGACACACCTGTAATCCCTGCAGTTGGAAGGACCTAGCACTGAGGCAGGAGGATCATCACAAATTCAAGGCCAACCTGAACTACATAGTGAGACCTTGTCTAAAAAAAAAAAAAAGTTATGTATATGATTTCTTTTATATGAAATTTAAGAAAGCCAAAATAATCTTTTTTTTTTTTTGGAGCGGGGATTGAACTCACAACCTTGCGCTTTCCAAGAAGGCACTTATGCTGCTGAGCTAAATTCCCAGCCCATGAAAGCCAAAATAATCATACCGTGACAGAAAACAAATCAGTGAATGCCTAAGCCTTGAGGTCAAGGTAATAATTTACAGAGGGGCATGAGAGAACTATTGGGGCCAAAATATGTTCTCTCTTAATTGTAGTTGTGTGGGTATATGCATTTGTCAAAAGATTGGCTTTATCTTCTTGAAATGTATGCAGTTGATTTTATGTGAATTATATTTCCACTATATTGATTTTTAAGACTCCACATTATTACCCTTATCTAGCCACTCACCATTTCTCATCTGGATGAGAGAAAGTGGTATGCCTGCTACACTTTGCTTCTTCAAACCCATACTTTTACCATGGGACCTGTACAGTAGAAAGGTGATTTTGTCACTTCCCTACACATCAACTTTAGTTGCTCACTACCTTGGTTCTTTAAAGCGGCCTTCTGACTGACTTTGGCTTTTTTTCCATGTCATCTTCCTTTGTTCCCTGCCTTTGTTCCCTCTCAGTTTCCAGCAAACAAATGACAATTTCCTATCTTCATTCTCTCACCTCACCCTTTTTTGTGTGTTTGTAATAAACCACATTTTATCCTTTAAAGCTCAGCTTAGCACTCTTTTGGTTCAGGAAGCCTTTTTCTTTTTTTTAAAAAATACCGTCCTTAATCCCACCCCACTTATCTTCAGAGAATCTCTCAGATTGTTTCTTTAGAGCATCATGCCTTTCATAGGCATATTTACCACTTTACTATATTTTTACTTCTCTTTCCCTCACTTGTGAGCAAAATGACTAGTTTCATTTATATTTTGGATCCACAAGGTCTGTTCTACTATAATAGGGGCTCAATAAGTATTTATAGAATGATTTAATGTAAGTGTACACAAAAGAAACTAAAAGTGTACAGATTACATGATTATGACTATTTTGTTTTAAATGAAATTCTGCACAGGCAAAAAAATTTATATCCTTCTTCCCCCCCCCCCCCCCACTTCTGGGCACCAAGGCTAGGACCTGCACCATTCTAGGCAAGTGCCCTGCCTCCACTGAACTAAACTCTCAGCCCTTATCTGAACATTTAACACTTGTTGTTTTTGACTGGTGAGATGAAGTTCTTTTAATGTTTTTGTCACTTTGACATTTTTTTGAGAAATTACTTAATGTGCTATTGGTTCATGAGACATACACTGAGAAACTGTAACTTGCCTATTCAAATTAATTTTTGCATTTCTTTAGGTCCACATGGGAGTTAAAAGTTCCAGTCCCTTAACCACAAACCTGACTGCAGAAAATCCTGGTTGGTCAAATAATGTTTCAGTGCAACCTGAAACATCAGAAGATCTTGAAACTACACTCAGCACTCAGCAAGGAAAAAATCCTGGGAAAACCCAAACTGCGGCCCCACTTCCAGTGGCTCCCAGTTATGCTACACCTGCACCCCGAGCCTCTTTCCAGAGCACCCCAGCCTCTGCACCAGGTGACACTTTGCTCCTGCCCTTGGAGATAAAATGGGAAAGTAGAACATTTGATGAGTGTCCTCTTTAGAGAAAGGAACAGAGGGGTGAATGGCTTGAATTCTATATATTACAGTACCCTTGTAATCATAGGACTTGGGGCTCTAAATCTCTTTCTCAGCAGGTCCCCAGCCTGTGGAATTTTATGAGGCTCATTTTCTCAGAGTCAGGTTCTACTGTGGCTTCAAGGCATGAAGTTCAATTAAGTAATGTTCAAGGAACCAAGTAGAGGCTGCTAGGAAGAAAGAGTGGGATCACTGTACCTGTTTGTCTTCTGAAAGGCTGTTCATAGGTCAGATTATTTTGTCTCTCTGGTTTTTAGAGCATCTTCATTTTTAAAGCATCTCATGGGGAGATTTACATATAGAGAGTTACTTTAGTAGGTCTTTGCTTCATAAGTGCTATTCTAAGAAATAAGGAATTGATTAATCAGTGGTTACTGTTAATCTTGAAAAAAATCAAGAGGGTAAGGCAAAGCCAATAAGAACAAATTTTTCTCAATTTTTAATTTCTCAGGATCTCCTCATTTGGTAATATAAAATAAACCTTTATGGTTTCAGTCCTGATGCACCAAAATAATTTTTGTGTTCAGGCCATATGCCTGTGCTTTTCAGTGTAATCATGAAGGGTTTGGGTTGTTCTGTATTGACTAACCATTTTTTGGTCCGTTGTACTTTTGTGAGTATAATGGTTTCTTTATTCTTTTTTTGAAGTCACTTTGGAGAGCTCTTATTCCATCTCCTGGGGCATCTGGAGGCTGCAGCTTCCATAAAGGATGGTTTCATTTTTCTCTAGATGCAATGTTCCCAAAAAGAAGCAGATGAATCTCAAATTTCATATTTATCTAGAAAGTCCTGCCACTTCCCGGTATTAAATATGAGCCACCCAGCTTGTTGTTTGCTTTAAGCCCTCTTAGTGTTGAGGTCTCATACAAATGAACAGTTACTGTCAGGGAAGAAACGAGATTCCTATAACCAATGGTTCTCAGTGGTCTATGAATATTTTTAATTACATCCTGGGAGGTTGATGGAAGCCACTGACACCCAGGCTCCAGAGTAGACGTTGGCTCCCATGGAGCACAAGAGGGAAAATTCATATAACTAGAGCGACAATTGGGTAATAAAGTGATAACGATGAGATTAGATGATGGTGGTTTTCTAATGCCAAGTTAGGTGTAGGATTTGGAGGTCTTCAGTAGGAGACTTACATGGTGGGTGAGTATTTTAAAAGGACTAATAGTGGTAAAGTGGTAACTGTTTTAGGAAACAGAATAGACTGAAGTGGGGAGAGAGCTAGTAGAAGGGAGATTAAGATTCTTGCAAAAAGCCAGGTATGGTGGTGTATGGCTGTTATCCCTGCACTCGTGAGACTAAGGTGGCAGGATTGCTGTGACTCTGATGCTAGTCTGGGCTACAAAGTGAAGCCCTGTCTCAAACAGACAAAATTCTTGGAATAGTCTAATTGTGAACAATAAATCAAAGGTTGTAGCAGTTGTAATGGAAAGAAAGGTAGGTTCTCTGACATTTGCATTTCTTATTTATGTATCTTATTAAAAAGATACTTAACAAAACAGTCAGGTGTTGTAATATATGCCTGTAATCTCAGCACTTTGGAGGCAGAGGCAGGAGGATTGCCACAAGTTCAAGGCCAGCCTGCACTACATAGTGAGACTCTACCTCAACTCCCTCACTATCCCCAAAAAGTTATTTATCAGAATAAAGATGACCCTTAAGATAGAATTTGAACTCTGGAAAATAATAAATAAAGAGGACTTAGGAAAATATCCTAGTTAAAATACAGTAGAGAAAAAGTCAGAGGGAAAGGAAGAAAAGTAGAATATGGTGTGATTAACCAAGAGCTATTTAACTAAGATGGAAGTGTCAGCAGGAGTAGATGCCACCAAGGTAATGAATGAGGATTGAGTCACATTTAGATTTACTAACGAACAGCTCATGATGACCTTGAGAAATCCTTTTCAGTGGAAAGGTAAAGGCAGAGTCAAGCTTCAGGTGAGTAGAGAGTAAAAAGTAATTAGGAAAGGAAGGCTATAGATAAATATCATTCAGGAGGAGATTTCAAGCACAAAGGAGGGAGAGACACAGTGCAATCTAGATCCATTTCTTATCACCCATATTGTGCTTTGTTTTCAGTGGTAAAAGAATTGGTGGTGTCTGCTGGAAAGAGTGTCCAGATAACTCTGCCTAAGAATGAAGTTAAGTTAAATGCATATGTTCTCCAAGAACCACAGCAAGGTAAAAAAAAAAAAAAAAAAATCCCTTTACATTTGGATAACATTTCAATTTCCAGTGATATCCACATCGCAGCTCACTCTTTACAATTGTCCAGTGCAGCTATGGGATATGAAATAGCATGAGGGCATATGGGTATTTATGTAATGTAGTTTGAGGTCATGGGCCTTATGTCAAGCCTGTGTGCAAATCCCAGACGAGCCAGTCACTGGTTGAATGACTTTAAGCAAAGACCTCTTTGAGTTTGTATTTCTCAGAAATACTAGGGTAACAGTTCCCACTTCACTAGCTTAGTTTAAGGAACAACTGAGATATTATGTAAATCACCTAGTTCAGTAACTACGATACAGCTGATGCTTATCAATCATAGGAATTATATATTAGGTTGTATTACACCCACTTTAAGAATAAGAAACCGAGAATTAGTTTAACCTTTTTTCCTGGGCAGTGTGGCAGACACCTATAAACCCAGCTCCTCAGGAGACTGAGGTAAAAGAATCACGATTTCAAGGCCAGCCTACAGAGTTTGTCTCAAAAAAGGCTAGGAACATAGCTCAGTGTTAACTGTACTTGCCCAGCTTGCACAAGGCTCTGGGTTCAATCAAAAATGATAGCAAAAAACCCTGATAAGTTTAACCTGTTCATTTTAGCCAAACAACTAGTAAATAGCAAATGCAGAATTTGGGGAGATTATTCTGTGATGGATTTGTCATTTAAAAAATAAACTCAGCTGAGTATGGTTGCTCATGACTAATCCCAGCATTTAGGAGGCTGAGGCAGTAGGACTGCCTCAAGTTTGAGGCCAGTTTGGGCTATATAGTAAGTTCAAGGACAACCTGAACTATATCATGAGACCCTGTCTAAAAAAAAAAAAAAAAAAACTCAATTTGTGATATGCAAAACTCTGATTTATAAAACGTATGAATTAGTAGATAATTAATTCACTATTTAAAAAAAAACCTTGTCAAGTGACCACCCTTTCACCTTTGAAATATATGTTAATATGCCAAAGTCTTACTTAGAAATATAAGCATATTCTCTTAGGAGCCTCTGTGATATGGGTGAAGTATTGGAAAGTGATCTGATTGGGTCTGTATTGCTGCCACTAAAAAAATTAGTCAATCAAGGGCCAGTTGTGGTGGCACATGCCTGTAAACCAGGCACTTAGGAGGCTGAGGCAGAAGGATTACTGTGAGTTCGAGGTCAGCTTGGGTTATAATGAAAATTCAAGGCTGGCATGAATTGCCTAGTGAAACCCTGTTTAAAAAAAAGACAAAAAAATTAGTCAATCAAAATGTTCCTCTGTATTCAGGATACAGCCTTTTCAAAATTGTATTCTTTATTTTTGGGCCTAACACCAAGTAGTGTATTTATGCAAAAACAGTTCCCTAGAATACAAATACCTTCTAAAATCTGGACTTCTGCTCTCAAATTGAGATTTTTATCATTTATTGCAGCTTCCTTTAGAGAAACTCTTTGCTTCCTCCCTTGGGTTGCAAGTTAACCTAAGTGGGTTTGGTGGCCTTTGAAGATGAAGGGTTGGAGAACTGCACTGAGCTGTGATTACTTAGACTTTCACTTTTTTTGTGAAAGATACACAGTGCTCTACAGCACTTTTTTCTAATTTGTATTTGTGTACACTTCTCTGAGTTACCGTCTTCTTGTAGGGCAGTATTACAAAGCATTAGTTCAAAAGCAGATTCTTCTCAGCTCTCCTTCACCCAGGTTCTTCAGCCTTAATGAGCCATGAGGGTTCATGATCTCAGGCTTTCTTAGGTTGGGGACACTGAGGCAGAGCCAACTGTATGTGCTCTCCACTCCCTTCCTGCCCTGTGGCAGCGTGCTAGGATCCATGTAAAGTTCAGAAATCTGGTTTCAGAACCGCTGCCCTAAAGCATTACTGTCAGCCTTCTGCCCAACACACCTTAGTCAGTCTTTCGTATCTTGGGCAGATTTCTTCTTGCAAGCATTATTCATCTTCTGAGCTTTTCTGTCCTAGGAATAGCCTTTTATTTTTTAAAATTTTATGTTGATAGATAGCCTTTGATATTATAAAATTATTAGTTTCCCAAATTGGTGTGTGTCTTTTTTTGTGTGCAAAAACTTCCCAAGTACAGCTGGCATAAGTATCTCTCAGCGTGAGTACTGCCTCTGCTGCCTCTTTGCTGCCTGTGGCTCATGCATATGCACGAACCACCAGGGCTGACAATTGACCAGAACCATGCTAGTTAGGTGGAGGGAGGAAATCTTGAGTCTCAGGCTCATAAAACAAAAACTTGGGCCTGAAGCCAGTGAGGAAGTTTGCATACCTGGGCCGCCTGGCTATGAGGTTGGCTGGAAGTACCATGCCGTGCAGCCACCCTGGAGAAGAGGAAGGAGAAGGCCTAGATCCATTATTGGAAGAAGAAGTAGATCATGAGGCTACGGAAACAGGCTGAAAAGAAAGTGGAGAAGAAAATCCGGCAAGTTCACAGAAGTCCTCGAGACCCACGGACTCCTGGTTTGAGCCCAATAGACTGTTTCTGCCTCACATACAAAAAACAAAAAAACAAAAAAACTTGGTCTTCATATAAAGGATATCTTGGAATTAGGTTCTGCACACCAACTTTAACATCTGAATGCATATAAAAAATGAATTAAAAAAATGACCACCTTGCTGAGCATTTGAGGTTCTTTTTTCTCTTTTATGTAATAGTTTAAACTAAACCTTCCCACCAAATTCTGCCATTTCCCAGATAGGAATTTTCTTTAAAAAAAAAAAAAAATTAAGACCACTTATACTGGGGAGGAATTCTACTCTTGTGCTTCTCACTGATATCATCAGAGCTGCAAATGAGGACCATTTATTGCTTCATTTGGTCTTAATTAATTTCAGTGGGGCCTGTTTTAAATGGGCCATACCCTACCATCTTCTGTAGTGTGTTATTTAGCTCAGCAGGATTGAAGTAGCTCTTTTAACTCACCAGGGTGTGATGACCTCAGTGAGAGGAGCATTGTTAACACTCTGTAAAAAAGCTATTTTTGAACCATGTTATTTAGAAGTCATTGCTGTTCTTTGTTGCAAAGAAGTTTTACAAGAAAGTGGCCTTTGTTCCTGATGAGTTCATCTATAGTGGTTGGTAGGGCATATATTTTCAGTGAGATGCCACATCATGAGCAGTCTGGTGTTTTTTGTAGGGAGGATTGGTCTGAGGGGAGGTAGGGGGCAGGAGTGAACTAGCTGACAGAGAAAGGGGATGGTCCTAAGTAGCTGAGTCAGCAGAATCTATCCTTTCATTCAGCAGATGATTTGGATTCCCTGTAAGTTTTGGGGTACAATCTTAAAATCAAAGACCTTGTCAAGATTTATAAAAGATTCATTATTGGCAGGCTTTAGGAAAGATTTGTTATTGGCAGCCTTTTTGTGTGTAGGTGTGTGTTTTCATGATTTTTGTAACTGCCCTTCTATAGGAGAAACCTACACCTACGACTGGCAGCTGATTACTCATCCTAAAGACTACAGTGGAGAAATGGAAGGGCAGCATTCACAGTTCCTGCAACTATCTAAGGTGAATTTGCTTCCTTTCAATTGCTGGGCTTAGAGAGTTGACTGTTTTCTAAAATGAATAATATACAATTTTCTGTCCACACTGAAGTTGTGAACAATTTTCCAGAAGTGACTCCTCCAAAAGTCTGACTGGCTGACATCCAGTGTTTGTTAGTGTGTGGTTCTCAAATTTTCATTTATGGTGAGAAGACTGTACCAGCATGGTAGTGATAGCTGAAAATACACACTAAACAGATTTGAAGGGTAGCATAAGGATTTTAGAATTTGGGAGATAAACTAGGTTATTTGTGGCCACATGACTGTGTATGTTGGCTCAGTCCCTTTGGGACTCAGCGTAGTTATTAAGAACCATAAAAATGTTCATATTCTTTGGCCCAGCAATCACACTGATTTATTCATTTAGTTGCTATTCATTGTACAGTGGTTATGTGGCTGCCATTTGGAATTAACCAGTGAGCTAATCTTCTTAATGTTCAAGGACACTAGTGTCTAGGCGACACTGACAAGAAGCAGGTAATTACAGCACTTGATATACTAGGTCAGTACATGGGATCATTGGAGGCATGGAGAGTTAGAGCAGATTTCTTAGAGTTTGCCTGCTTGGGCTATAAAAGGTGACTTCCCGAGTATGAGGTAGAGGGAGAATACCCCAGAGCGGAAGCAACTGGGTGTCTACTGGGCCAAAAACAAGAAAGAAAATTTGGTAAAAGGAATGCTGTATATGCTTCAACCTGCCTGGACCTCAGCTGGGATAAGAGTAGCAGCATAAGTGAGTTGGAGAGATGCAGGTGCCAGATAGGAAGACTCTTGCATGCTGCATTAAGGACTTGGAATCTTATACAGGGGAAATAGAAAATCTTTGAAAGGTTCTAAGCAGGGGAAAGAGTTCAGATTTTTAGTTTGGAAAGAGAACCTTGTACATAGATTGGAGAAGGTAGAGCTCAAAATAGGAAGACCAATGAGGAATCTATAGAAAAATTTAGGTGGGAATTGATATTATCCTGAGTAAAAAAGCTAAGTCAATAAAATTAAAATAAAAAACCACCCATTGAGTTTATACCATGTACCAGGCATGGTAGTAATTGTCTTACTCAGTCATTTGTTTTAACTTTCATAACATTCTCAAGGTATTAATATTGTTTTACAAATGACAAAACTAAAAGCTGAACAAAGGAAGTAGTGCTATTAAAGGTTCACAGTGCTATTAAATGGTAGGTTTAAGCCAAGCATGGTGTCATAGGCCAGGTACTCAAGAGGCTGAGACAAAAGGATCACAAGTTCAAGGCCAGTTTGGGCAACTTAGTGAGACTGTCTCAAAATAATAATAAAAAGGGCTGGGCATAGCTCAGTGGTAGAGTGCTTGCCTAGCATGCATGAGGCCTTGGATTCAATCCCAGCACTTACAAAAGAACTAGAACTTTTTGCCTCTAGCCCATGCTTTAATAACTGCTATGGTGAGTGGTCAGGAAATAAGATAATAACAATGTGGGTGAATATGAGTGAGTAGGTTTGAGAAATAGTGTGGAGGTCAACTCATAAAATGTGATGATCAAGTAATTGGGGTGGACTTGGAAGAGAAGTTTAGGATAATTCTAACTTTTTGGCTTAGACACCTAGGTGGATGTGTACTGAAGGGAGGTGCATAGAAAGAGTAGTGGGTTTGAGGGTCTGGGGCAGAGTAAGTTTGAGGTCCTCTTGAGACATGTGAGTGAAGTTGGTCCTGTTAGATGCTGGGGAAAAAGAGCAAGAGACCAGGAGACAAGTTTAGGATAAAAAGATAAATGTGCACATCAGCCTCAGTAATTGAAGCCATAGTATAGATAAGCTCAATTAGGGAAAGTATATGGAGTGAAGAAATAAGCAGGCTGAGGTTGGAGTCACAGGGCATGTTGTTTATGTAAGGGATGGGAGGAACCAAAAGGAAATGAGGTATGAGTAGAGAAGGAAAGCCCAGGAGAGCAAGCATGCCAAGGAGAAAGCAGTTAAAACTCTTACATGTAATCAGTCAGTATGTAACCAAAGAAGATAATTGAAAGGAAGGAAGGAAGGAAGAAGGTAGGAAGGAAGGGAGGGAGGGAGGGAGGGAGGGAGGGAGGAAGGAAGGAAGGAAGGAAGGAAGGAAAAGAAAAACAGGAAAAAGAGAGAAAGAAACAAATTATTTTCTCCAAAGATGTTCATTATAGCATTAATTGTAATGATAAAAATTAGGAAACAACCCAAGTAGCCAAAAATGTAGAAAGCTTAATTATTACAATATGGTATTCTGTAGTCATTAAAATAATATCAAAAAGACTTTATCATAACAGGAAAGAGGCTTGTGCTAATGAACAGAAAAAAATAACAATAAAAGTTTCAATATCTTGCATTTAGCTAGACTCTAAATACCACTGAAATCTGAGCTTCTCAAAGGTAGTGGTCACCTCCAAACTCGAAGCCTAGGGCAGTGACTGGTAGGTACACGATTGGTTTTCAGTACAAGTTTGTTGAATGAATGAAGTATGTAAAACTGGTTTTTTTTATATGTGGTCAAGGAGTGGAAGGAAACAGAAAAATATGATGAGTTGATATGTTAAAGAAGTGAAACTGTAGATGATTTGGGTTTTTCCCTGCTTTATATTGTGTTTATACATAGTAGAAATCGGGAGAGGAAAATATTCAGATATTTGGGAGCTACTTGGTATTTTTACAAGATGTCTTTGAAGAGATAATTATTTTAATTTCATAACTCTGTGAAGCAGGGTGGTTAGGCCCTTAATGTTCTTCTCAGAAGAAAATGGGAGTACAGAGAGATTGAAATCCCTTCTGTTGTTCCAGAGGTAGCTAGTAATAAGATTCACATTAAAAGCTGTATTTCTTTTTAGTTTAACTCATTCTTTAATATCTTCAGCTAGTTTACATTATCTTTTTTGAAATTAGGGCAAGAAAAGAATGCAAGATTCAGCATGAAAAGCTGGGCTATATATGTTCTTTTAAATACAGTTGCTGCACTTTGTGGTTGTCTAAAAGATCTCTTGCTTCTGCAGCTGACTCCAGGCCTGTATGAGTTCAAAGTGATAGTAGATGGTCACAATGCCCATGGGGAAGGCCATGTCAATGTGACAGTCAAGCCAGGTATGTTTCCAGTCCTCTGTGTCCCATTTCTCCCTTTGCAGGAGGAGACAGAGATTTGACTGGGGTTTTTAGTTGCCCTTTTTTTTTTTTTGTGATATATTTATTGGGCAATTCATAGTTCAGTATAATAAAAGGATACAGCAACAAAGTATGTATTTGTTCCAAGTACATATTTGGTACAGTGTTTGTTCCAAACACTGGGCTATGGTGCACAGTGCAGCATGGTCAGAGCAATAGCCTGTTCACCCTCTAGTTGAACTTCTCCAAGTGGGCTGTGCTGAAAAGGACCATGTGTTATAGTTAAGAGACACAAGAAAACCAGGAACATAAGAGAGGGAAAGAGAAGGAAGATTGGCCATGTGACTAACTCTTTCTAATCTCTTTCCAAAGATGTGGCCTTTGTACATGGAATTCCTCACTTAAAATCTGCTAATCTCCAACTTGGAATTCAAATGCATCCTGTTTTTCTTTTTAAATGGTAGATCATAGTGTAATAGCAAGGTGTCTTGTCTTGTGTTTTCAGAGAAATTTGGAAGAAGTTGGAGAGTGGCACGTGTACTGGCTCAGACAATTACTGTATTCTGTCTTTGTTAGTAATAGATTTTCTTTTCATTCCTTGAGATGGATAGCCCAGATAATCTTCTTATTTTAAAAACATGACTACTGGGGTGGGGATGCATCTCAGGGTCAAAATTCTTGCTTAGCATGAATGAAGACCTGAGTTCCCTTCGACCAAGAAAATCAGCATCAAGCTCAAATAATTTGGTCATTTCTAAAAGAACTTTGGTTGTAGCTCACAGTCATTTAGGTAGGCCAGAGCAGTTTGTGACCTTCCCTTCCCTTATCCGTAGTCACCTCACACACTCAAATCAAGGATGGGTGAACAATGACTCGTTATCTTTTCAGCAGAGTCTGTACCAAAGGATAGTTTGCTTGCCAAGGTTTTTATTGCACAAGGCTTTTTGTTATCCATCCCTAGGCAGGCTGGCTTGGAAGCAGTCACTGGCTGCTGTAGAATTATTCATGAGGTAGATTCACATGAGCATTAAAAGAATACATGGGATGTGGTCTTAGGAATAGTGAGAATAGGAAGAGGCCTGTATATCCCAGGTGCCTTATGTTAGAATGGCAGCCAGGTCTTGTGACTTTCCCATCTGGCAGTGCTTCAAATATCAGTTATATAATGGAAAATGATTTGCAGTCTATTCAGATATAGCCTGCCCCTCCTATAACCTGTAACACTTCTCTCCAAATTCTGGGTCATTTTCTTGTAGAACCCCGTAAGAATCAGCCTCCTGTTGCTATTGTGTCACCTCAGTTCCAGGAGATCTCTCTGCCAACTACGTCTACAGTCATTGATGGCAGCCGTGAGTATTGCCTACGTGTGATATTACCCAAATATTTACTAGGTATTCTCATAGAAACTCAGGTAGAAGATTTAGGGCCAGTCACGTCTGCATTCTGCTTAGGCCTGTCTTCTTGGCTATGTTATGGGAAGGCAATTTGAAGCAACTGGTTAGGAAGTAGCCAGCCCAACAGGCCCTTTTTAAAAATCCCATGTGGTTTATTTGAAGCAATATTTCTACTCTAAAATGGTAGGAAGGTGGGATTATGCATATATTTAGAATAATGATAGTTGAAATTGGCTAATTTTCAGATTTTCTTGGAGTTTCTTTCCTTGGTTGTAGTAACCAAGTTCTTTGCTTTCATGACAAGATTATCAACCAAGAGGCCTGGCCTAGAAGCTCGCAGTCCTGACTCAGTGGTGTGCTGGCACTCCGCACCCTACCTGGGCTTGCTAACATTCCACTCTTCAGAGCAGTATCACCCGAGGAATGGTGGGAGAGGATTTCTGAATCTTTGTTCTCAATCCTGGCTGTGTGTGTGCAAGAGGCTTCAGCCCTGTCCTCTCACCAGTATTTGTTTTGTTTTGTTCTTGAGATCCATTAAGGCCCCGTTATTCTGACTATCTTGGCACTTTGTCAGAGGCAGTTGCTGCTTTGGCAGAGAACTCTCTAGCAAGGTTAAGCATTTCTGTTGAAGGTTCTGGTAAGAGGAGTAGGAGAACAGCAGGCTAGGATAAAAGAGAGAACAGGAAGAAGCACTAGTCATAGGAAATGGTAGGAAGGGTTCACATAGCACTGCGTTATTTCATAATTTTGAATAGGTCGATGTTAAATAATATATAGAGATGTACAGTGAAAAAATATCATACCATCCCTGACTTTCAGCTGTTATTTCCAGACAGCCAATGGTGTTACGATTTTATATGTCCTTCCAGAGATATATTATTTATATGCAGTAAACACATGCATAGTATTTGTCCTCTTGTTATGCATATGGCAATATATTACGTGTATTTTTATGTATTATACTTTTTTCTATTTTAGAGAATTTTTCTGAATTGATACATGAAATGCTTATTCCTCCCTGTAATGATTATAAAGCATTCCATTATATGGGTGTTAACATGTTTTTGATATGATAGATTTAAAAATGGTATTGCAAGGATAATTTTAATTTGTATTTCTTTTTGTGAAGTTGGGTATATTTTCATGTGTTTAAGAATTAATTGATTTTTTATACAGTAGCATTTTAATCAGAGGTTTCATATGGTGGAGTCCTTGGAAAACTACACAGTGAAATATTCATAGACAGGCAGATGTCTTAGTATTTCTAGGGGAGAAACATTCTACGGAGAGAGTCTTGTAATTTTCTAGTTTTCCTAGCTTTGTCTTTCTGGGTAGTTGCTTGGGTTTGCGAAATAAATTGGATAAGTGTTGGGACCCAACATTCTCATGTTGTAATTGATGTTTATGGTTCAGAAAGTACTGATGATGATAAAATTGTCCAGTACCATTGGGAGGAACTTAAAGGACCTCTGAGAGAAGAGAAGATTTCTGAAGATACAGCCATATTAAAACTAAGCAAGCTTGTTCCTGGGAACTACACTTTCAGGTAAATTAGAATTCAGCTTCCAGCTGACCATAGTGTGCCCTGCACATGGGTTTTATACGCTTGAAGGTGTGACTGACAAATATCAGTTCATTGTGGTGTCACTTAGTAATGCAGCCTTTGTTCCACTAGTTCCCCAAGTCATATGGGTCTTCTGATCACAACAATGGTAGATTTTTAGTACACAGTCCTTGTTTAGTAAGTAGATCAAGGCCTGCCACAGTTAGTACTTCCCAGTCTTACCTGAGAAATCACCAAACATCTTCTAGGATTTCCGCATTAGGGGAAAGAGCCCATCTTTGCATTTTCTCAGACAGAATTCCGAAGAAACTCTTTCATCTTCCCTTTGAGAAGTGCTTCTTTCCCTTATCATACATCAAAACTCTGTACTTTTGAGTAGTGCTTTACTTGAATATGATTTGTAGGGTCTTTCTTTAGTGGGAGTTTTTGTAGAACTTGATTAAAGAAAGTCCTGTGGGAAACTAGTATTGACATTTTAGAATGAGCTTCATAAAGCTTTAAGGCTAACTCTAGTGCAGTCCTCCGTATATTTACATGATTCCTTTTATATTACAAAGCTCTTATACATAAGTATAGGTAGATAATACTGTCCTCATTCTATAGCTGAGAAAAATGAAGCTGCTTATATTTAGTGACTTGGCTGTGATGCCAAAAAAGTTAAAGCAGATTTCCTAACCTTTGAGTCAGGGTTCATTCTACTTCACTTGCTGACTCGATGCACATGGATTTTGTTTATGCTTGCTTGAATGCCCTTCTCAATCTGTTGACATTCTACCATCCTTAAAGACTTGCTTGATTTTCCATGAACCCCTGTGAGATCTCTCCAGAGAAGAGAAACCATGACTTTCCTCTTTCCCTGCTGTGCTCCATGCCTCTCTGATGCCTCCTGCAAGGTGATGCTAATTCCTGAGTGTCTGTTTCCTCTGGGTCTGAGATTTGTCAAGCTTTAGACACCAATGGGGACACAGAAGCAAGCATTTTAGCACAAACCTTACCATATACCTCAGTATGCAAGTTCTGACTTAGCACCGCTCTCATCAGCTCAAGGCTTCATGTGAATGAAAATAACTTCATATCCAATAGGCCTTTGGAGCCTTCTCATTGGCTTAAAATGAAAACTTGAGTTGATTTTTTTTTTCCCCTTAGATATCTGATATGGGAAAGTTTCCACTTACAGAATTTATCCTAGGCTGGGTTGGTCCTTTTAAGAAAAATCATGAGAATAATAGCTGGTATTTATTGGATATTTACTATATGCTAAGTACTACTCTGAGCTCTTTGCTTGTGGCATCACATATAATCCTTCTATGGTTACTCTTATTTTACAGATTAGGAAATTTTGGCACTATGAGGTTAAATAGTTTGCCCTATAACAGTCTGACTTCGGAGTCTGAACTTTTAAACATAGAGCTGGGCATGGTGTCATACGCCTGCAATCCCAGCACTCTGGAGGCAGGAGGATCGTTGCCAGCATAGGCTAAGCAGTGAGTTCAAGGCTGCCTGACCTCTGTAGTGAGACACTGTCTCAAAACAAGCAAACAGTGCTCGCTTCAGCAGCACATGTACTGAAGCAAGCAAGCAGAAAAAAACAAAATACAACACACCCCCTTCCCCCCACTTCCCACAGTGTAAGCCTACAGTTTGTGGGGTGGGTGCAATACTGTACTGGATCAATTCTTTTTTTCTAATTCTCCTTTTTAAAAATTTTTATCTGTGACATGATTGGATTGGATTGAGTTTTCTGTAAGGTCTAATCTGGCTATAGATCACGTACTGTCTCCTTTCTCCTGCTTTTTATGGCAGTAGCTTTTTTCCCTGGCCCAGTAGTCCGCTGCTCTTTGGCTTCAGGATCCCTGAAGGCAAGCCAGGGAATCTTTGGGATGAAAGAGCAATGGAAAGATGTCATTTTTTTCCATCTGTTATCTCACTTCTATATTGACTCATGAGACAAGTATGTTAACACAACAACAACACACCTGGGGAAACAATAGGGAAACCGGGAAGGAGGCAGAACACCCGTGATATTCCTTTTCCAGTACTTGTACATGTATGTGTGTCCCAGGGTTTTGTGCTTTTTCTCTAGAGGCCGTAATAATAAATTTTCCCTTCAGACCACAGGTGAAAGGGGAGTTTGTAGGTTACATAAAACCCCATGAATGTCTGGCTCTGTCTGAGGCTGTGGTGAAATTTAAACAAACTGCATGTCTTTTCTATGCCTTTCCTGTCAGCAAAATGGAATCATCCCAAACCTCCTTGCTTGCTTATGTTCACATTCTGAGGTGGCATGAGAAGCTTTAGGCTGTTCAGCTGGAAGGCATCATTTAGGTAAAAGCCTGCTCTTATAAAAGAACATTTTTTTTCTCTTGTAAATCCTGTTTCTCACTGTGGGCCTGTTGCGTAGGAGAATTCATTTCTATCTCAAGCTCTTGCCTTACCGGAACCATCCCTCCTGGTCCATCCCAGGGGCTGTGTGCCCAGGATACCCATCCTTGTGCTAGGCAGACTGCTGAAACAGCACTATGGGGGCCACCTGCTGCAGACAGAGTGTTCTGTGTAGCACTGCACCTTGTAACTCCAGGGAACCAGAGCTGGGGATTATCTCTTCTTGAGATTGGGCTTGCATCTTGGCTCACGGTGTCATGCTGGGAAGATAACTTAGCCTCCTGCAGAGCGACTGATGCATATATTCACCATGATTGTTGTAAAAGGTATATCATTCAGTGCTTATAAGGTCTCAGCATACAGGTGCACATGGCTGCAGAGCAAGCTGGTGCTGGGGATGTGTTGCCTGCATTCAGATCCTGAGTCTGCTACTGTCAAGCTGTGTGACCTTGGGGAAGTTACTCTGTCTCTGCCTCAGTTTCCTCATGTTGTAAGGCATAAGATGATGATACCTACTGTATAGAGCTTTTCTGTGGATTCAGTGAGCTACAAAGCACTTGGAACAGTGTCTTGCACATAGTAAACCCTCAGTCAGTGTTGTCTTCTGGTGTTATTCTCTGTTTTTCTAAAAGGAATGAGTAAGAATTGGTAATCTTGTTATCCTGATGTTTCTCTAGTCTTGATTTTCAGTCCTCTAGTTTTATTCTTCTTCCTTTAAGCCTGTTTATTTTTATTTTTTTTGCGGTACTGGGAATCGAACTCATGACCTCGTGCTTGCCAGGCAGGCACTTATGCCACTGAGCTAAATCCCCGGCCCTTAAGCCTGTTTATTGCTTCTGCTCGCTCTGCCCTGATAGCTTGACTGTAGTAGACTCTGATGGAGCTACCAACTCCACCACTGCAAACCTGACTGTGAACAAAGCTGTGGACTACCCCCCCGTGGCCAACGCAGGCCCCAACCAAGTGATCACCCTGCCTCAAAACTCCATCACTCTCTTTGGGAACCAGAGCACTGATGATCATGGCATCAGCAGCTATGAGTGGTCCCTCAGCCCAAACAGCAAAGGAAAAGTGGTGGAGATGCAGGTAGGAGGGAGCATTTCCTGTCTTTTATTTATTTTGCTGCTGGATTGGGTTACATATCCAGGGGTTCTGTTTCATTTTAAGTACTAAAGTCAGATCTGTGCATTTAGATTTTTTAAAAATTCAAAAAACAAATCCAGAAAGTTTTAGGGACCTTGAGCTTTTGATTAATGGGTTAGCAACAATCCCTTCTGGGGGACCAAGGACATTCTAATACTGAGCTACATCCCCATCTTATCCCCATTTTTCCTCCTCTTTTTCTTACTTTGAGACAAGGTCTCATTAAATTGCCAACTTTGGGCTTGAACTTGCAATCCTCCTGCCTCAGCCTTCCAAGTAACTGGGACTGCACTTGTGTGCCACTATGCCTGGCTCAAGCAATAATCTTTATTTTAAACCTTTAGTATTAGAAGAAAAGGCTGGATGGGATATATAATCATTCTTGGTGATTATAGAGAGTCAAATTATTTACAAGCTGCAAGGGTACTGATCTTAGTGAACTCTATTAGCAGCTGGAGTAGATTGTCTTCTCTCTGGAGATATTTAACAAAAAACTAGATCTGTCACGATGCAGGTCACATACGTAAATAAAAGAAACTGGATGGCGGGCCGGGGATTTAACTCAGTGGCATAAGCACCTGCCTGGCAAGCGTAAGGTCTGATCTCTGGTACCGCCAAAAAAAAAAAAAAAAACTGCATGGGGACTATGGTGAGCCAGGAAGTTAAAGCTCTTAGTGGAGGGATCCTCTGCTCTTTGGTTCCAGCTGGATATTGCCACATGGAACTCTTGTCCCAGTGTTGCTTATTAGTCCAGCTTTTCAAAAGCAGACAGAAATTGGGAACTTTATGTAAAATTTCCAAATTTTTAGATGCTACAGGTCAAACAAAGTGTTTGTAGGCTGAATTCAGCCCACAGGCTCCCAGTTTTTGCCTAATGTTCTAAGGAAGTTCCTGCTTTGGAAATTGGCCCTAAATTATTTATAATGTTCCTTCTGATACCCAGGATTCTCTGTTTCTAGATGTGAGGCATGACTTAAAGCTCACAGTATACCTGACTCAGTTCATGTACTGTGTTAAGATTTCTCTGCTGTTGCAGAATCTGTACAGATTCCTGTTAGCAAGATGTCTCATAATGTCTGATTCAACAGTCATTAGTTATGCTGAACAGGGAGGTAATAACCCAGTGCTAACTTAGGTTTAGAAAACTGACAAATAATTTCTACCAGTATAGGAATTTCTAAGGGACATTGGGATTCTTCAAGTCCACTTTCCCACCTCTGACTTTCTGTATGTAGGGTGTGCGAACACCAACCCTACAGCTCTCTGCCATGCAAGAAGGAGACTATACTTATGAACTCACAGTGACTGACACGATAGGACAGCAGGCCACCGCTCAAGTGACTGTTATTGTGCAGCCTGGTAAGTTCTCTCCTTGGGGTTCAGTCTCTTCTAATGGCTTGTCCCTTTAACTTTGGGGATAGGAGGGCTTGGGTTCTGAGCAGTACCAGAGTAGAAACAGAAGGCTCCAAGCCCCAGAGCCTCTGAGAACAACTTCTTTTATCTGTTCCCCTTGTGCTTTCTCCATAGTTAGAGATTGAGAGTACTTCCAAGTGTCTGCTTTTGCCCTTTCCTTGGCCAGTTACCAACCTAGGAGATGGAACCTATGCAATCCCAAATCTTACAATTTTTTTTTTAGGGCCAGCTTAAAATCCACTTTCTTAGGGAAGTCCTATCTTTTTCACCGACGTCCTATGGAATTAGATTTAAGATTTAGCATGACATTGTAATATCACTGTGTTATATTTTTCTCAGAATTGTTTGATATACAGCTGGATGTGGTGGCACATGCCTCTAATCTCAACACTTGGGGAAGCTGAGGCAGGAAGATCATAAGTTCAAGCCTAGCCTGTGCAACTTAGTGTCTTAGGGAGAACCTGTCTCAAAACTTTAAAAAATTAAAAGGTCTGGGGACATAGCTCAGTGTGAAGGCCTTGGGTCCAATCCCCAGTTCCAAGAAGAAATAAAGAATTGTTTGGTGTGTTTCAGGATTATTCAGTATTCATTGTGAGCGCCTCACTAGTATCCACAGCTCTGTGGCTTCAGGGGCAGAGTTCCCCTGGCTGCCAGAACAGATGCCCCTTTGTGTCCTCTCCATTTTCACCTGGACAGGCTGCCACTGACCTCTTTGTCTCTCTGTAGAAAACAATAAGCCTCCCCAGGCAGATGCAGGCCCAGATAAGGAGCTGACCCTGCCTGTGGACAGCACCACACTGGACGGCAGCAAGAGCTCAGATGATCAAAGAATTGCCTCCTATCTCTGGGAAAAGACACAGTGAGTGTTGTTGGCATGGAACCTAATCTTTGCAAGGCTCTAGGCTGGTGATGGTGAACCTTTGAGAGCTTTCAGTGATGCAAACAGCCTGCTGCAGCACATGTGCCATAGGTTTACCATTGCTGCTAGGCCCTGGGATGGCAAGTTTATTTTCTTTTAAGAGTTGATTTGTTCTTACTGGCTTATCCAGGAGGATGGTTGATAAAGAAATGTTTACCATCTCAAGCTTTAATTTAAAAAAATGATATTATCAATAATTTTTGTAAGAAAAAAGGAATACTTACCATCAGCCCCCAAGCAGTGCTGCTTTTGCAGGTTTTATCCATCTGCTAAAATATAGAGTTTAATTACACTGGAGAGGTAGGCTCTGAGGTAATGGAGCAGAAAAATACTGTTGCTCAGAATTAACTGGGTAAGGCCTATGGAGGAGGGTGGGGCAGCAGTTACTAAGAGGAATTGAAATTTCA
This sequence comes from Hydrochoerus hydrochaeris, assembly GCA_004027455.1. Classification (NCBI taxonomy): domain Eukaryota; kingdom Metazoa; phylum Chordata; class Mammalia; order Rodentia; family Hydrochaeridae; genus Hydrochoerus; species Hydrochoerus hydrochaeris. Next base: position 63,800 of record PVLA01006721.1, on the reverse strand, counting down.
TTTATAAAATGAAAGCATTACTTATTATTGTTTCCTGGAAGATATGATTTACCAATTAAGTTAGCTAGAGGTTAAAAGCCATAGCCAGAATAATGCTAATTAACTGAAATTACCCAATCGAACCACTCCTGGTTTTCACAGTTGCTTTTAGTTCCTATTTAAAGGATAACAAGTAGAATTCACATTATACATAGGATCCCTCAGGGAGCACACAAATGCCAATGAAGAGTTAAAAGCTACTCAGTTTCCTATGGAAATTGAATAGGACAGACTAGATTTTGGGGTTTTCAGATACATAAACACACACACACACTTTTTTTTTAAAGTAGGACATCAGAGGTAGGAAAGGGTGTTAATTTTACTGTAAAAACAGCTTATGATTGTTGAGTTGGATGCTAGAAAAAATTCCCTCTGCTCTTGCTTCTATCTTTTGGAGAACTTGCTCTTCTTCAGCTCCCTGTGTTTTCCTTATAACCATTTACTGAGCACTGTCCTGGTAAAAGTGTTTGAGCTCAGTTTTCTTAGTATTGATAAAGAGATAATGCTTAGCAAAGCTTCTTGGATGCAAATATGTTTCAGGAGAGGATGCCAAAGTCAGAGATGATAAATTTAAAATGTAGGACAAAGCAGAGCAGACCCTGGGTGGGGTCTTCAGGGGTCTCCGATTGTCCTTGGTTGGAAGTAGTGTGGGCAAGCAGGGTGCCCTGGGCCTGGCTATTAGCATTGAGCCGGTTCCTCGCTGGAGGCGGCTTGCTGGGTGCAGGCAGGATTCAGTGGGCTGCTCTGCCCCTGGCTCTTGCAGGAGCTGGAGGGAGCTTTGCTGGGAGAGCTGCAGGGATGATGGCTTTGTCCTGAGAGTCCCTGTGCAGCCTTGCCCCATTTCCTTTCCTTGACTTTTTGTCAGGAGGGATTTGGTTGTGTGATTAAGAAATGCATTTTGCATCTTTGCTGGCAAGAGCTGAACCATCTAGTGGGCCAGAAATGCTTTTCAGAAACATCACCTTGAAATCACTCTTTGGATCACAGTCCTGCTCAGAGAACTTTATTCTTTTATAAACTGGAACAAGAGTTTGCATGTTCTAGAAATTCATATAAAGAAAAAGGCCTAGAAGTGTTTGAAAGCTGATGAGTGGAATTTTCTGACCAGCAGGCAGCCTATATTTTGGGGCCAAATGGCACTTTGTCCAAAGGAAATATTTTTAAACATGTCCTGTCAAGGTCTGAGGAACAATTGTTCATAATTTAGCTGAGGTAATAACTGTCCCCTCCTGTTGTGCCAGAGACAAGAGAGCAGAGACAGGTACATTTCCACCCTCTCTTTGTCCAGGGGCCCTGATGGGGTGCAACTAGAGAATGCTAACAGCAGTGTTGCCACTGTGACTGGGCTGCAAGTCGGGACCTACGTGTTCACCTTGACTGTCAAAGATGAGAGGAATCTGCAAAGCCAGAGCTCTGTGAATGTCATTGTCAAAGAAGGTACCTACCTCCCTGCTTCGGGCTTGTACTTCAACCCCGTCAGTGAGAGCTGAGGAATAGGCCCTCTTCTGTTTGGCTGCAGAGGTTGATGAGAGGCCAGAGGTGGGGAGGAAGGTTGGGGTAAGAGCAGCTGCTATTTGCTTTTCTAATTAAGTGACTGTGAGGTCAGTTTTAACTTCCCTGTCTCTCTCCCTCCTGTGCCTGCCCCACTTCCGCTTGCTTCCTTCTTTCTTTCCTTCCTCCCTTTTCCCTCCCTCCTGTCCTCCTTCCCTACCTTCCTTTCCCCTTCCCTTCCCTCCATCTTAACTGAAAAAATTAAGCGTTTTTTTCTTTGCATCTTGATTTTTGCCTTTGCTCTGAAGACCTAGGGTTTCTGTGACTCTCCCGCTAGCTACAGTGACACCTGCTGTCAGGCTGCAGAATGACTTTGCTGCACTGCAGCTTTCTGGGCTTGTCCTGTGAACCTGCAGATGAGGCTGACCTGAGGCCAGGATGGATGGGCCTGGCCCCGGTGTGTGGCCTGGGGAGAGGCCCCAAGTCCTGCTACGGCCTACTGTGCTGATCAACACTGAGTTACACCCAGCAAATAAAACCCAGGATCTGAGAGGCCTTTCCCTCATTTCTCTTGTAAAGTATAAAGGGAGGAATGGAAGAAATATTCAGAGAATAACATGTTTAAGATATTTTAAGGAAGAACTTGTGATGGTAGCTGGGGGAAACCAAATCTCTGGGATCTAAATCTCTCTCTCTCTATTTTTTTTTTTTTTTTTTTTTTGATACTGGGCATTGAACCCACAACCTTTCACTTAACAGGCAAGTGCTTGAGCCACTGAGCTAAATCCCTAGCCCTAGGCTTTAAGTCTGTTAAGGCCTTTGTTTCCAGCCATCCAAAGCAAAGAACTGGCTTCCTCTCGGGAGGGTTGCTGTGAGATTGGGGTAAAGCCTGCTTCTCTCTGCTGTCCAGCGTCAGGAAAACATGTCTGAGGGTGGACTTCAGCCTCAGGGTTATACTTCTGGTGGCTTTAAAGCTGCCCATTTGGTTGCTGGACCGGCCTGGCACTAGAACAGCTCTCCCTTTACAATGATCTCAGTGTTTGCTGCGAGCATCATGTGGCAGCGTTCCTTCCTTTCCAAAATGTCACATTGTCTCATTAATTTTTCTTTGGCTAGAAATGAACAAACCACCTGTAGCCAAGATAACTGGAAATGTGGTGATTATCTTGCCTACGAACACAGCAGAGCTGGATGGTTCCAAGTCCTCAGATGACAAGGGAATAATCAACTACATCTGGACTCGAGACGAAGGGAGCCCGGCAGCAGGGGTGAGTGCTCCAGGAGCTGGAGAGATGCACAGGGTCTAATTTGCAGGCTGAGTGATGGGAGGGAGCAGGAGGAAACTGATATTTCACTATCTGTTTGAACCAAAGGAGCCATGAATTATTCTCTGAAATCCAGGGAGGCTATGTGACTTACGCTGAGTCCTTCTGTGAGCTAGTGTGGCACAGGATAGGTTTCTGTCCTGTCGCCGTTTTAGCTGTGGGCCACAGTGCTCTTTGGGTCAGAAAATGAGAAGTGTTATAATGGTGCACCCTGGACCACACAGGCCGACTCCCAAGAATGGTGTGGTGTTTTGTTGTGTGACATGGCCCTGTTTCTCACCCTACAGGATGTGTTAAATCACTCTGACCACCACCCTGTCCTCTTCCTTTCCAACTTGGTTGAGGGAACCTACACATTTCACCTGAAAGTGACTGATGCAAAGGGTGAGAGTGACACAGACCGGGCCACAGTGGAGGTGAAACCTGGTGAGTTCACTTAATAAGACTGCATGGATTCGCAGGTTAGGCCACCCAGACCTTTATTCCAAGGGCATCCCTGTAGCACCAACCATGCTGGATGCAAGACTAGCTTTTAAAAGAAATCTAGCAACCCCATGCTGAAGCTGCGGGCCAACAGCACCCATGGACCACACAAGGAGGTAGCCCTTCCCCTGCTCATCTCGGATGGAAACCAAAACTCAGAGAGGGCGGGGCTTGCTCAGTGTCACACAGCAGTTGTGTCAGAGCCAGGCCTTGTGTCCCCAGTCAAGCCTTTCCTCCTCCATGGGTGACGGAGGAGAGAGGGCTCAAGTGCACTGGGAATCTGGTCCCAGGAATAGCTTGAGTCATGATGTCTCATCAGTGCCCAGATGCAGAAAACAATTTATTTTATAAGTTGAGCCCCAAGCTTTACCTGATCAACCAGGGAAGGTAAAGTAACTGGTATCCTATATGTTTCTCAGATTTTCAGAAATAAAATTTCCTTTCTAAGTTGAGTGATATTTTGTTTTGCTTTGAGGCTAATTTGGTGCTAAGAAAGAACTGAGAGTGCAGATAGGGAGGAACTTTATAAATCTCTGAGCTTCTGAGGAACAGGTATTAACTTTAAGCCAACCATCTATTACCTGGCCACCGTGGAAGTCTTAGGTGTGAAGGGATCCTGGAAGGTCCTCTAGTCCTTGTCCTGCTTCTAGGAAGGACAGGAGCTGAGACACCAGAGTTTGTTCTGTGTCTAAAATCAGATTCCAGCTAGACCACGAGTGTTGTAAATCAAGCATCAATGGTGCAACTGTGTGGGTCAGGGATTTTGACTTTCACATGGGGAACAATCTGTAGGATATGTTCAGAAGCAAAGCATGATGGTCTCCCTATTCTAGAGCTGTGAAAAGACAGGGTAGCTGTGAAGTTGCTCTAAGGAAACCCTCACTTCTTGGCCACCTTGATGCTCATTGTGTTTACTGTATTGAAACTCTCAGGGACGATTGCATTCGCATTACTGGTAAAATGGTTAGAAGGACATTTCCCTCCCACTGTCATAGACAGAGCATAGCAGGTCAGTGAGAATCAGATGGGAGTCAGGAGACCCCCCAGCACCCCTACTTTCCCTGGAGAGCTCAGCAGTGTCCCTGGGCAGAGGCTTTTTCGAAAAAGGCTGCAGTGTGCTCTCTTCCCTGTCCCTTCACTAGGCCCCACTACTGCTGCTCAGTCGTGTCTCCAGGGCACGTGTGGCGCTTCTCAGGTCAGTCTAAAGCTCTCTAAACCAGTCTTGCCTTATCAGGAATCCACTGTGGTCCCCACTTCAAGGAGGTCTCAATGCTGCCTCCTTTCCCTCCTGTGCCAAAGCAAGTGCACGGTGGCAGGTCTATGTTAACGCACCCGCTTCTAAAGCCATTACTGATGCACGTGCTTTCCAGATCCCAGGAAAAACAACCTGGTGGAGATCATCTTGGATGTCAGCGTCAGTCAGCTCACTGAGAGGCTGAAGGGGATGTTCATCCGCCAGATTGGGGTCCTCCTGGGGGTGCTGGATTCCGACATCATTGTGCAAAAGATTCAGCCGTACACGGAGCAGAGGTAGCTGGGCAACACATGGGGGGAGAGAAGGACAGACCAGGGGTCCCTGGGCTTCTCGACTGAGCTGAGACCTAGTGGGTAGATGGAGAAGGGTGGGCTTTCTGACCAGGGCACAGTCTTGGTGTCCATCTCATTCCTGAACTTGCTTTTGTAGTGCAGGTCATTCCTTTGTATTTGACACTTAACCAGGTGTGCAAGTGCAAGGTTAGAGGCGTCACTGCCTTTACACGCCAGCCTTGTCGAGAAGATAGGCAGATGTATCACCTGGCAGCAGAGGCAAGGGCAGTCCATTCTTCCAGAGCTGGGTAGGAGGCCGCCCAGAGATTTTCCATGAGTGAAACTTGCATTGACCTGCATAGAACCAGGAGGAAATTCCAGAGAGGAGCAGCGTGAGCAGTGGCCCTGTGGTGGCAAGTGCAGGGATTCTTCTGGAAAAGGGCAGTTGGTCCAGAGCTGAGTAGGCCCCAAGATGTGGTCAAAAGCAAGGCCACCTTCAGAAAATGAGAGTAACTGCATGCAAGGTAAGGGGTTTAGCTGTGATAGTTTGGACGGGAAGACTCAAGTTAGTTTTAATGTCTAAAATTTTGATTCTTTGTTTTTAAAGCAGGACAGTCCATATTTAGATTTCTGTTTTGTTCAGGGAGATCAATAATGTAGGGGTTCAATTATAATAAGGAGAGTTTGAAGTCTGGGAGACTGGTCAGGGATCTTCTGGCCTAATACAGTGGCGGCAAACCCTGAGTTAAGGCAGTGGCAGAAGTAAGGAACATAAAAAAAAAAATTAGAGGCAGACCAAAAGACTTTGGTGTCCTTGGGGGAGGGAATGGGAGTGAGGTGTCCTGTGGGAGGCATTTGGTTTGGGCCCTGAATGAGGCTGAGAGAACCAAGTGGCTAACTGAAGCTGGGGGGAAGAAGGAACTCGTTCTGACTATTTAGGGGAGATGATCCATGGATGGCGGCAAGTGCAGGCTGGAACTTGGGGTAGAAGGAAGAGGCAGAGATCAGGAGTCACCAATTAAGCAAGAGTCAAAGCTATGGAGAGAGATAAGTCATACTGACAAGAGAATTAAAGACACAACTCTGAAGGACACTAGTATGTAAGGAAGAGATACATAACAAAAGAAACCAGGGAGAGCAGTCCGTGAGGCAGGGGAAGGCCATCTGGAGTGGCTGCTGGCAGCTGAGGCGCAGTCCCTTAGTGGCAGTGCCAGAGGCTTCCGATGCTGCGGGGCCAGCCGCAGTGAGGATGCAGAGCAGGCGTGAGGTGTGTGCTCTGCTGAGTATCAGTGACAGTGAGAACAGAGGACGGGATGCCGAGATGGTACACATCAAAGCTCTGCAGAAGCTGGTACTGAAGTACTGTGGGGGATCAGATGGAAATGCACCCTTTAAAAATAGGAAATAACTTGAGCCTTTTTACCAACTGAGGGAAGAGTGTTGAGGAAAAGGAGATGGTGGAGGTGGGAATTAGTGGAGGCTGGACTGAGGGCTAAGGGGCTCTGGAGATAGGAAGGGAGGGGCTGTGCCATGGGGGAGGTGCCAAAGCCCTGTATCATTGGTGGCAAATGTGGGGGCAAGGCCACCTGCCTCAGGGAGCAGAGTGAGGTGGAGCAGGTAGAAAGTGGTAAAGTGCTAAAGGTTTAGAATTCCAGGGAGGAATCTGCTTTTGAATGATCCTGGAGTCTGAGTCCAGGATAGAGACAGGAGGGGTGCGCAGTGGTTTCCAGCTCTCACCGCAACTGTGTGCACAGACCGATTCCAGAGCTTCATCCCCAGCAATGATGATTCAGTTGGTGTGGGACCTGGGCACCTAAAATTTAAGAGCTCCACAGGGAATCTTTTTTTTTTTTTTCCTGTGGTACCAGAGATCAAACTCATAACCCTGCGCTTGCCAGGCAGGTGCTTATGCCACTGAGCTAAATCCCCAGACCCTCTGCAGGGAATCTTGATATGCAGTTGGGCAGAGACAGTGTGGTTAAGACCCTTACCTTTGATTGATTGATTGATTGACTGATTATTGGTTGATTGATCGATTTTGAGCTAGGCTCTGCAGCCTGGGAGTAGCATCAGGGAAGATGGTTGCTTATGGTGGTCCAGGTTGATGGGAACTGACTGGGCAGAAGCAGTGGGAAGAAGTTGGTGCAAGCACTGGTGAGAGTGTGGTGGGAGGTTTGCTCAGACTTGCCACACTGGCTGTGGGACATGAGGGAGAGAAAGGTATCTGGACGTCTCTGGGTTTCTGGCTTGGCTTGGTTTGCCTTAGTTGAGGAAAGGAGGAGCATGTGCTTGGGGGGAAAAGCAGGGGCCTGGCCCCTGAGCACCCCCACCCTCCATGTGAGCTCTGTAAAGTGCATAAGCTGCTTATTGCAACCTGGTGCTCACCTGTGAACATTGTAGTATCTGCTTTATAGGAATATTGAGGATTAATAAGATAATGTTTATAAGCCCTCTAACACATAGGGCTTATCATCACAAATGTTTTTGTAAGTGCATATTTACAAATCATAAACGTCATTCATTTTGGGGGATTGGCATACATCTATATCTTGATTAATTTTGTTCCCTTTACTCCTCATTCCCTGTGCTCCCCACTTAACCTGATGCTCTTCCCCTTCAAAAAATTTGCCTTTTTGTTTGCTAACATCTCTCCTTGATTTCACTCTTTTATTTATTTACATCATAAATTTATTGAGATATGTTGTGCTTGAGGCAGCTGGGAAAGATGTGAGGTCATTATTCATGGAAATATTTCCAGGTACAGATAGGTCACTATTGGTTCTATGGGGAGAGCAGATTAAAGTTTGAGTGTTATTTGTACAGAAATAGAAATTGAAACTATAACCATGGGTTAGGTAACTGAGAGAAAAGAATGGGAAATGGGCCACACATCTTTTATAGTAAAGATTTATTTTTTGCTTCTGGAACATGCAAGGCCAAATTGTTAACTTACTATAATGCAAGCATTTAGTTGAGGACAGTGCTTCCCAAACTTTTATGTCATGCCATATATAGAAAATGGTAGTGTTTACATTGCACTTTGGGATAAATAAACAAGGTAACATGTACTGGAAGCAGTTAGACCTGGGCTGAGTATCTGCAGCCACTCTGTATACTGAGAGAGGGTCAGTATCTTGGGCATATCTGTAAACCACATATGAGCCACTGACTGGGAAAGTTCAATTTATGAGATGAACATAAAGCCCAGACAGTCAGAGATAAAGAACAAGAAGGCCTGGAGAGTGAGTTTTGTGCTACCCAGATGTAAGTTCAGGCAAGGTCTGTCTTGGAAAAAATGATAAACAGAAAGCAAAGAGATTCTTGGCATGGGCTAATATAATTTTAAAACCAGTCACACTACTGTTTTGGGTCTTCCTTTTTGCCCTCACTGTAGTAGTCATTTTGGCCTCTAGATAATCTCAATGTTTTGCAACAATTTATATTTTACAAAGCACTGTTACTTGTTTTACAAGTAACTGAGCAGCACCCTCATCTTAGTTATGAAAAGGCTGAGCACAGGATGGAGCCATAACCAAGTCTCTATCTTCTGATCCTCCCTTAACTGGGCACCTGAGGGCATTCTGTGAAAGTACAGGCTTTGGAGTCAGATGTAGCAGGGTGGGGATCTGGCTCTGCCGTAATTAACTGTGTGACCTTGGACAAGCACTCAACCTCTCTGAGCCCAGTGTCATTCTCTGTAAAATGAAGACAACGCTAATAACACCTTTCTCACTGGCCTGCTGCGAGGGAATGCACAGCACAGATGGAAGGGACTTAGTAAACAGTGGTAGCTGCTACTGTTATGGCTTGCTTCAGCTCATTCATGTTGTCGCATGTCTCTGCAGCACCAAGATGGTATTTTATGTTCAAAATGAACCTCCCCACCAGATCTTCAAGGGCTACGAGGTGGCAGCAATGCTCAAGAATGAACTGCGGAAGCAAAAGGCAGACTTTCTGATATTTGGAGCCCTGGAGATCAATACCGTCAGTGAGTAATTGTGGGAAGTTGGAAGCCAGAGCCTACCCTGGTTCTTAGCTCACCTCCAATGCCTGCTGTCCTTGGCCTGACCTCCTTTGGGACCTCAGATTCTCCTTCTCCTTCACTACACGATCATGAAGAGTCTCTGTCCAGCACAGGGGTTCTTTCTTGGGGGCCTGTGGGTACCTGCGACAGCATTCAAATTGGCTGAGCTTGAATGGGAAAAATTATATCTTTATTTTTACTAACTTCAGACTGCAAGTCATGACGTCCTTCAATTATGAAGGAAGGTAGTACTAACAGAACCTGTGAACTTGAAGCAGTAGAAATCACACATAATTTTCTATCATGTTACTTGACAAAATATCATTTTTTACTTACCACTACTTCAAAATTACAGTAGTTATTCGACCCACTAATCTGTTTACTTCATAGTTTAATAAAAATGAACATTTTTTTTTTAAATTGTGTTTTTAAATATTTAAAAATCACATTAAGAGCTGGCCTGGTGGTACATGCCTGTAGTTCCAGGACTCCACAAGGCTGAAGATTGCAGATTTGAATCCAGCCTGGGCAAATTAGTGACCTAGAAAGACCCAGCCTCAAAATTAAGGATTGGAGATATAGCTCATTACAAAGGCCCTGGGTTTGATCCTTTGTAACACACACACACACACACACACACACACACACAAGCAAAAAACAAAAAAAACTATGTGACTGTTTCATGTGTAATCTTATATTAGAGTTCTTCAATTATTCTGAGAAGAGGTGTATAAGACATAAAAGACTGACAGTCACTGCAGTCACTGACACAGAGAACAAGGGGGACGGCAGCTGTCTCCCTGGTGGCCTTACTGTTACCTCCATCTCATGGCAGCATGGTGACCACAGCATTAGCTGCGTGTGGAAGACTCTTGGACCTGGCACTTTCATGTCTTCCTGACCCTCTCTTTCTCCCCTTCCGTGCCACCTGCAGCATGTCAGCTGAACTGTTCTGACCATGGCCACTGTGACTCATTCACCAAACGTTGTATCTGTGACCCTTTTTGGATGGAGAATTTCATCAAGGTGCAGCTGAGGGATGGCGACAGCAACTGTGGTGAGTCTGTGTGGCTTGATGCCAGCTGCTTTGGCTAGAATGTGGAGCTGTGCTGAGGGGGTGGCTGTTGTTTCTGAGGCAGATGAGCAGGCACAGAGAACTCTGTGTATTTTCTGTTTGCAGAAGATTTTTCCTCCTCCTCCACAGGTTAGAGAAATCTCTGAGGCAGTCATGTAAGAACCAGGCTTACTTCAGACACTCACTGCACCCTGTAGCCAGTCTACCCCACCGCCAGACCTCCTGTTCCTTAGGGGCAGCTGCATGCTTGGCCTAATGGAAGCTGCAGTCCTGTTCGAGCCTGTGCTCCTGGCATGGCTGCAGTGCCTGAGAGCACTGCCAGAGCAAGGCCTGGGACACGGCACATTTCAGAAGCTTGTGAGCTTCAAGGTCTTGCCTTCCCTGTGAGCCCCAGATGCCTTCTTGTGCACAGTATGATGCCACCTCCTGCCTGAGATGGGGCTGCCCTTACCTGTCTTCCTTCCTCTCTCAACTCTCACCATTTTGATTTGCTTTGCAGAATGGAGTGTGTTGTATGTTATCATTGCTACCTTTGTCATCGTTGTTGCCTTGGGAATCTTGTCCTGGACTGTAATCTGTTGTTGTAAGAGGTAAGATGGATTCTCTATTGAAATTCACTTGGGCTCCTTGTCATAGCCTCTCCTCAGAGAGGTATGTGGCACCTTCCACATGGAGGGACAGGACTGGGTCCCCAGTCAGATTTGGAGTGGTTTGGTGCACCCAAGGCCCACGCAAGATTTCTCCCTCAAGCCCTCCGAGCACAGCAGCACACCCATCCAAGTGTCTGTTACCAAGAGATATGGCACCATAGGGTGGGAGAGGATGTGGACTGGATCGCATTCAGATGTGTGTCCTGTGATGGTTTCCACCTCAGCCTCCCACCTGGACCCCAGAGTTTTTATTCTTTCCTTTGTAGTTGGGAATTGTGCAATAGGTTTTCACACAGCTGTGGAGTCAGCTTTGTAATGTATGCAAACTGTGTAGAGTTTTTCATTTGAGTCTTCTTATCTAATAATATTGCATAGTTACTTGCATGTTTTTCATTATTAATAAATATGATTTCTATTTTACTGATAACATTTTGTAGATTATATCTTTTATACCTTTTGCCATCTTCTAGATAAGAAAACTCAGGCTCAGGAAAATCACATCACCTATCTAAGGACATAGTAAGAGACAGAGCTGGGATTTAATCTGCAATATTACCTCATATAAAACTTAGAAAATTAAAAGATTTTTGAAATGTCTACCAGCCGGAGGCAGCCGCCATTACTGACTTTCTGTCATGATGCCTCTCCTTTCTCACACCCTCAGCAGAGGCTGCATTTTCTCTGTTTGCACCGTCCTCCTTGCTGCTATGGCAAGGTGAGACCATGCTAAGGTGCTCATAGCTCCCTTGCGTTTCCAGGATGATGAGGAACATTGTTGAGAAATAAATCACAATTGCCTCCTTCCCTGGCCAAGAAGTGAGAAGACACCTCTCCCCTAGGGCTCCCTTCACCACAAGAAGCACCTTGCATGCACCAACCCTTGTCCTGAACCACACACAGAACCCCTCCTGAGTAAGAGTGTGAATTATGTTTTTTAGGCAAAAAGGAAAACCCAAAAGGAAAAGCAGGTACAAGATCCTGGACGCCACCGATCAGGAAAGCCGGGAGCTGAAGCCAACCTCTCGTGCAGGTAGGCCAGGAGCTGGCTGGCAGCTAACAGCTATCTGTGCTGCAAAAATATTGATGGCCATTGAGGGTTGGAGTAGCCCTGACGTACAGGAGCAACATGCAGGCGAGGGGACTGTCAGCTCCCTCCATGGTGCCTTTCCTGCTCCTCACTTAGGTTCTCAAGCTGCTCTGTATGGTCAAGGTCAGGGCCTCGGTCCCTTAGGCCTAACCAGCGTGTCCTTTCCAGGCAGAGTTGAGATTAGGGTCAGGATCTGCCCACTTGTCTTCTTCTCAGCCAGCCTCTTCTCCCCCCTCCACCTGCCACCACTGGGGCATCCTGGGCAGCTTCCCTGGTAGCTGCAGGAGCCCTGGCTCGTATGTCGAGTGCTTCCTACTGAAGGGTTTCCTACTGCATAGGCACCATGGTGGCGGCAGATCTGGGGCTGAACCTCCCTTCCTCATTGGGCTTAGTCATTTGGTGAGGTCCCCTTCTTCATGAATGTCACAGGACAGGACCTCAGTCCTCTGCAAGTAAAACTATTTTCACAAAAAGTATTAAATTAGATTAAAGTTTTATGTTAAGGGGAGGCTGTGGGATACAGGCTCTGCCCTCAGAGAATCTCATCCTGTAGAGAGAAGATAACTCTGCAGAGTTCGTTCTCAGGTGGGCATCTGGGCCCTGCACATGTGCGGCTCTATTCTGAGTCCTTTGGCCCTGAAACGAGTTCCAGGATGAGCAAAAGGAAGACAGCAAAAACTGCACAGCTGCCTCCACATGGTGGCCAAGCCTGACTTAGTGTGTTATTCCGGAAGGTCCTGTCCCTCTGCTCCCAATTTAAAATCTTTCTGTGATTTATTATTTTTAACCTAAAAAGCTTCAACTTTTGGTCGAGACAGTCTTTGTGAGCTTACATCAGTTCACTTTTCTGGGATCTTCTTGTTGATCTCTGTCTATTCTGAATAAGTTCTGCTGGTTTATGTCTCTGTCCAGGAATGTCTTTCCCACCACCACCCCTACCTCCCCAAGTCACAGTCACAGATGTATAAATGTGACTGTGAAAAGTGTTAAGAAAAACACTGAAGTTGCACCCAAAGCTGAGTAGCTATGAGCAAGGCCAGTGCACAAGACTGGACTATGGGGAAAAGGGTGAAGGTGGCCAAAGGCCCTGCCACTTAGGGGGCAGAGGACATTCAAGGGAGCAGATGCAGGTGACAGGCTGAACAGGTGAGCTAGGGTGAGTGGACCTCAGCCGGATGAGTGAGCAGGGGCCTTTTTGTTGTTCCTTCTAATGGAAGTGAGGAGCTTCTGTTTTGGTGGAGGGCACTATTGGGGATTGCCCCCTACTCCATCACTGAGCTAAATCCCCATCCCTTTTTATTTATTTTTATTTATTATTATTATTTTTTTTAATTGGTACCGTGGATCCAACTCACAACCACGTGCTTGCAAGGCAGGCGCTTATGCCACTGAGCTAAATCCCCAGGCCCTATCCCTTTTTATTTTGAGACAGGTCAGGGTAAGTTGCCCAAGCTGGGCTCAAACTTACAATCCTCTTGCCTCAGTTTTTCTCTGCTAGGATTATAGGCATGAGCCATCACATTTAGCGTCTTGCTTTTCTAAGGGGCAAAGAGCTAAGCTTTTGCCTGATTTTATGAGATGTGACATCTTGAAAGCTCAGGAAAATTAGCCTGGTGACAACATATAACCAAGCTGAAGGGGAGAAGATAATTAGGGAGGTCAGTAAGGAGAGTTTTGCAGTGACTCATGGAGGAGGTGACAGTGACCATTTGCTTGACCATTTGCAAATCAAGGGACAGGCAAAATCAAGGTTGACTTCCAACCCCAGAGACAGGGAATGAGTGTTGTTAGCAGGATCAGGGCATCTGGAGCAGTGACTGAGTAAGGGAAGAGGAATTAGATTGCACTCAACAGAACGGTCCCAACTGGAAGTCCCAACCAGAGTGAGCAGTGTTTCTCTGCTGGTGAGAATCAGCACTGTAAGTAGTCATAGCCCTGACCAGGGAAAAGCCCAGGAACCTAAAATGGGTTAGGTATGTGTGTTGGGGGTGTGTACTGCAGTGGGCATCCATGTTTGCTGCCACTGGGGTCTCAGAATGGCAATTCAGCCATTCCCTGATACCTAAAGAGCTAGAGCAAAGTAGTGAGTGTGGCCAGCGTGGGAGGGCTGGGCTTGGGTGGAAAGCAAATGAGGGCCTAAATGTTTAACAGTCCCTTCAAAACTAAGCAATGACAGCTGGGGGTGAAGCTAGCCAGAGGGTCATGGCTGCCTCAGTATGCAGCCAGAAGCAGGGATGCAGATGCTGGGCCTGGGGTGGTCAGAGTCCTGGAGGAAGGTGTGGGCAGAGGGCACCGTGGCACTGAGGTATCTCTTCTGAGGTGGGACTGGATGGAAGTGAGTGCTAGTAGCATCAATCAGTGCAGACCTGGAGGTGAGCACAGCAGACTATGCAGGGTGAGAGCCCCTGGAGGCTGGTGGCATGCAGCTCACCACAGCCACAGGGTGATACCAGGTGAGGGACAGAGCTCTGCTCTTGTGGGTAGCATGTGAGGAAGGAGTGGTGAGGTCTGCTGGCATCTAGTGTGACCAGCTAGAGCTTCCCTACAACTGCAGGCTGGGAGGAGGATTCAGGACTATGCTGAGTTAGGTAATGGACTAAAGAAGTTCAGCTTGAAGAAGAGGAGTTTGGAGGAATGTGGTGCAGAGGCGAGGTGTGTGGCGGGGGCCTGGAGAGCCAGGGCAGCACACAATGTGCAAATGGGTGGCCCCACTAGAGCAACTCCTGGGGTTCTGGGTACCAAGGGCTGCAGGGCTCAAGGGGATGCCCACCTCAGGAGACAGGGTCTGTAGCAGCTCTAGCTTTGCACCTGGTTTTGTTTGCTCTTCTAGTTCTTCAAACTTTCTATTAAAATATACTAGGTTAAATCACATGAAACTGCAGTATTTAATTTTTGGACCTACAAAGATGACAGTTTTGTGGTTCAACCTAATTGTACAAAATTCTAACTATTATATGGTAGGTTCTCACAAGTGAACACACCCATGGAAACAGCCCCTCACCCTCTTTTGTACTTCCTTCTGGTCTGTTCCCCTGATTTATTTCTGATATTTTGAGTAGCAGATATGGAGTCATGTTCAGTTCCTTTCACTAAACAGTACATTGATGAAATTTATGTTGTTCTGTATTAGCAATAGTTCATTCATTCACATTGCTGTTGAATTTCCTTTGTGTGAATAAATTTATTTGCCATTTGTACCATTGATGGGCAACTGAAATTTTTTTTCCTCTTATGAGCACTGTGGATATTCTTATTCATGTCTATGGTAGACATATATGGATTTCTTAGGTCTAGACCTAGGAATGAGGAATGTATTGTTTAGCCACAGGGAACGCGTGCCCATCTTGTCATTTTTCATGGGTAAATTCCATTTGGCTCTTTAGGCTGAGCAGGAGCTAGTGGTGGGAGGGCCATGGTTGAATCTGCAGCTATAGAGCCAGGGATTGATCTCCCCAATGTGTTCCTGTCCTTTGCAGTTATGGCCCAGTGGGGCTTTGGGAAGGAAAGGAGGTTCAAGAGAGTGCTGCAAGGGCAAAGCCCCCAGAAGACACAGGTAGGGCTGGGTCTGGCTGACCTCTAAAGGCCAAAGTAAGGCGTTTCTCTTGGTCTGGACATTGTATTGCCCACTGTCTCTACCACACTGAAGAGGCCTAGGCTTCCAGGTCTCTTCTGTGGCCCTGCTCTTCTACTGCCTTGCTGCTCAGAATAAAGTGACCATGCAGTCATGTCCCATGACTGTATGTCTAATGTGGACAAGGCTGGGCAAGCAGGTTGCTTGGGCCCAAGGCCTCCTGCATGGGCAAAATCACACATTGCTGAGGTTAGCAGGGGCATATGGTTCCCAAGCAACAGAGCCTGGAGTACTTATGGCCTAAGGCAGGCTGGCCAGGCAGGGCCTCATCTGATTCTTTGGAGAATGATTGCTGATAATGAGGTTATGGTGCTGCCTGGTTCAGACACAGCTCATCCAGCCATCTGACTGGTCACCATTTGAAGAAAGAAGCCAGAACACTGCCAGGGTACAGTCTTCCACTTCACAGTTCCCATCTCTCAACTTGCTTTGCTTTCTCTGGAGTATTTTGCACCAGTCAGAGGGCAGCCATCCTGCTGCTGAGTGGCATCTGCCCTAAAACAATTCTCCAGTTCAGTCAGGCTCTTCTAGCCAACCATTCATCTGCCTCCTCCCTTCAGTGCCCACCCGGGGAGGGCAGAATACTCTGAGAGCCCATGAAGCCCATGGCTATATGGAATGAAATTGTATCCTCATGCTATAAGGAATGCAGTGTCCATGAAGGGCCAGGAAATACTCAAAGCTCACTCCACAACTCTGAATTCCCTGTGCTTGTTTGCCTCCCCACCTTATTCAACCCTATTCATGAAGGGACCTGATAAAAGAGTCCAGATAAAAAAGGAAAGAGAATGCCAATGGTGGCCAGCCTTAACCAAGGCTCATGGACACAAGAGGTGAAATCCCAGCAATAGAGGACAGGTCTGATCTCCAGGCATTCTGAGATTTCTCCTAGTGGACTCTTATAGCCATCTAGGCCTGGAACCAGTGAGGGGACTGGGCTGTTTCTGTCACCCAGCTCTGCAGACTGGGCTGAAGGTACGGCTACAGAGATGGGGAGATTTGTACATGGACATGAGGTTCCTCTTCATTTCAGGTATCAGACAGAAAGGCCCCATGCTGAGCAGCAGCCTGATGCACTCCGAGTCAGAGCTGGACAGCGACGTTGCCATCTTCACGTGGCCAGATCGGGAGAAGGGCAAACTCCTGCACGGCCAGAATGGCTCTGTACCCAACGGGCAGACCCTGCTGAAGGCCCAGAGCACACGGGAGGAGATCTTGTAGCTCCCTGGTCTGTTTCCTCAGGGTGGGGTTGGCAGTGCCAGGACCCAGAGCCCCGCCAGGCTGATTCCCTACCTCCCAGGTCTTCGGGCAGCTGTTCTCCCAGCATCTGCCGTGCACTCCCCACAACCCCCACCCAGAACTGCTGGTACTTGAATCCATACTCTCCAGAGTCCCTGAGCAAAGCTGTGAAGGAAGAGGTTTCCTTTTTGACCTGTCTAGTAGGCCCCCCAAATATCCTCAGGGCCACTTTTGGACCACCCCCCAACCCCTCAAGGGCAAAGCCAGCCTCTGGCCTCCTCTCTGACTGCTTTGTAGCCGTGCTGCCCAGCACCTCATGGTGGGGGATCTCTTGTGCTCCCCCTACACCTCACACAGAACGGGACACAGAATCAAGTTCTGGTCACTACACGTTCTTTCTTCTCATTTCTGGGACAGAGTGTGCCCTCTAGTGGGGCCAAGAGGGAATGGCATCCCTGCCCCACTGCTGCTGGCAGGGTAATGCCTGGCCCCTTGCACTGGAGCCCATCCCATTCCCCTGCAGCCAAGTTGAGAGGGTTGGCTGTGCCAGGGGCTGCTGTATTACAGCAGCCAGACTGCGTGCAGATGGTCTCCCTCCACTTCCGCTGATCAGCACATGCTGCTTCCAGGCTCAAGCCACTGTTCTGTCCCCAGACGAGACAGCCACAGACTGGAATGGTATGGCATGAGATTGCATGTGTGTGACTGGCCCACTGTGTACCCCTCTCTTTTTGTGTCCCTTGCATATGTATGTGTTGAGTGCCTGCGTGCATATCAACTTTTCATAGGGCTCTGGCTGCTCATAAGCAACTCTGACTTGGAAACACTTACAGCTCCTTGGAACAGTGATTTCCTGAATCCCTGTGGCCCATCACTGGCTCCTCAGCCACATATCTGGGAGTTGAGGAATGGGGAGTGACTTTCAAAAAAAAAAAAGATTTCTACTACTGTCTGTTGTGAGATAATTAAACACACTATTTAATTGTGTGTCTGCCTGCCAGGTGTGCTGCTTTATGCTACATCTCTGATGTGTGTCACTCTGCCCCCATCTGTGCAGCCCTGGGAGATCTTCACATCTGGTAGGAGGAGTCCTGGGCTTGCCATCAGCAAATGTGGCCTGTGGGAGCAGCTCTGGAAGACTCGGGCTAGGTAGCCACGGGGCGTAAGAGTTTACTAGCTTTGGAGGGAAGTTCCCTCTGGACCTCATTTCCATATCTTGTGTATCTCACACACCGACCAGTGAAGAATATTTTTATGTCAAGTTTCAGAATGAATAGTTCTTTATTACCCATTTCTACACACACAGACACACACACACACACACACACTCTCTCTCTCTCTCTCTCTCTCTCTCTCTCTCTCTGACACTGCTGTCCAGACTTGGCGTTTTGGGTTCAACAGACAGACATATTCCTGCTTCTACCTTCTAGAATTGCTTAGGTACAGCCAGGCTACCCCCGCTCCAGTCAACTCTCATCTCCACATATAAACTCTTCTGAAATAATCCTGAACTTCAGGAACCTGACAGTCCCTGCTTTGGCCAAAGTGAGCTTGGTTAAACATTCTGCCACCTTCACCAAAGGTTTTCTGGTCTCATTTTTTAGAATGTCCTGGAGGAAGCCAAGGGAGCAGACCTTTGCTTGTCTCAAGGGCCACTGGGTACTCTGTGCAGAGCAAACTTGTTCACTAGGAAGCAACTCTATTGGAAACACCCAAGGCTGGCTATCTGTAGCAGAGGCCTTTCTGCTCAGAGATAAAGGTGAGAATCTGACCCACTTAGTAGGTGGCAGGATCTGCAGAGGCCCTTGTGTGTACACACTGTAAGGAGAAGGTGCTGCTGTCAGAAGCTATCAGCTGACACTGGAGTTTAAGGAGCCTGAAGCAGCCCTTCAGTCCTTAGTGGAACTCATGTTGACTGGCTCAAGGAGGCCCCTGTGTATTCTCTAGTCAAACTGGGCCACTACTATAGGCCTTTTCACCTCCATGCACCCGTTTGTGGTTGGTGCCAAGGTGGGTTATCTGATGTCCTATTTTCTGGATGGGACTGTGGCTGTCTAGCCTCGAGCCTCCCCACACAGGCATGCCTGGCAGTGTGCACCTCTGTTCAAGTGCTGCCAAAAAGGCAAAACTCTCCCTTTGTAAGGAGCTCAAGTTTGACATTAAGAGGATGTTGATTGGGCTCCTGTCTTAGTTAATTTTCTGTTGCTGGGACAAAATACCTAACACCTATAATACCCACAAGTTAAAGAAGGAAAGGTTTTTGTAGCGATTTCAGCTCATAGTCAGCTAGCTCCAAGGCAGGGTGGCACAGCAGAGAGGCATGCCAGAGGAGGAAACAGTCCGTGGCAGGGGAGGCAGGAAAGCAGCAAAGCCGTAGCAGGAGCAGCAAGTCTCCTTTTTCTTTTTATCCCATCCAACAAGCCTTTTGGTGGTGCCACCCACACTTGAGGTGGGTCTTCCCATTATCCAAACCTAAAACTATGCTTGATAAACTACACATCCTTAATTTCAGTAGCACATATCCTAGATCTAGCCAGCTCTGAAAAGCCCCACCTGTGAGTGCATGAGGCTTTGGGAGGACATATAGATATAAGCCATAACAGTTCCCTTGCTCACAAGGAACAAAACTCACATTACTTCTCACAGGAACAAGGTTAGGCGTTGGCCCAGCCTTTTATCTAGTTTTCATCCTTTTCCTGGCTAGTTAATATGGGTTCCCATTGCCACCTTCCTAGCTCTCTAGTTTTCCCACATTGCTAATCAACACATTAGATATATATATATTTTTTTGTACCAAGGATTGAACTCACAACCTTGTGCTTGCCAGGCAGGCGCTTAGGCCACTGAGCTAAATCCCCAGCCTAGCACATTTTTTTAACTACAAATATTTACTGCTGGATCAAAGAATACTATTTTAATGGGACAGTAAGACACAATTGTGAATTAAAACACTTTGCTATAGAGCCAAGGAGGGGGGAGCCATTAGTTTAGCAACTACACAAAACAAGGAGCCTCTGAAGTACCAAAGAGTTCAGTATCTGTCTTGGTTACTTTTCTCATTGTTGGGACAAAATACCTGACACCAAAAATGAAAGAAGGAAAGGTTTGTTTAGCTTACAGTTTTTGGAGGTTTCAGTCCATATTCAGCTGTCTCCAAGGCAGGGTGCATGGCTAAGGGGCAGCCATTTGTGGTGGCTGCAAGCAACAAGAGCAAAAAGGGCAAAGCACACCTCCTTTCTTCCCTTATACTGTATGCCAGCTACCTGTGGGTACAGCACTCACACCTCCAATCCCAATGCTAGACAACAAACCAATCACAAACGCTAGACTTAGCCACTTCCATGACCGCATGAGGCTTGGCAGGGGGACTATCCAAACACAAACCATAACAGTATTAGACAGTTCTTCCCTTTTATATAATTCCTGTATTACTTCACTAAGTCAGACTGATACTTCATAAAAAAATTCCTCATATATGTATACTTGAGCCATCTAGCCTGGACACACCTTTGTCCCCCACCTTTATTCCTTTGCACTTTTTTTAAAAAAAGTATTTCATTTCCTCGAGAATTTTCTGCACATCTTAGCCTTCTAAAGCAATGAAACCAGTCAGAGAAAGTCAGCCAAAGGCAGATGTATGAATGAATGAACTCATACAGAAGATGGCAACAGCCTGATTCAGCAGAGTTCAAGCTGATTTTGACAGAGATGTTGCTCTGGTTTCACCCAGTGACCTATAATGCCACCATACATTGTGTTAGCAATGCCAGATCCTTTGTTTCCAAGGAATAAGCAGTGGTCTATACAGGAGCCAGGAAGGTAATGTAAATGGCAGCAAATAAGACAATATATTAAATTCTCTAGAGTTTTATGAGGAGCTATGCCTTCCAGCACTAACAACTGGCCAAGTATAAAATTTATTTTAAAAATTTGTGCAAAACTTCAGGACATTGAGAACCTTTAGTTCTCTTGCACTGAGATAAATTGGCCCTTCTGTAACATTAGTTGCTCTACTTGGAAATGTGACGGGAGAAACTTTCCAGTGCTTGTAAGTAACATTGAGGTATATACAATGTGAGTGCAGGAGGCATTGGGGGCTCCCAGGCTTTTTGTTCAAAAAGCCACAAGAAGGTTGTAGGCACACTGAACAGCCACTCTGGTGGTGACAGTGTCCCAAAATGAAGCAAATCTGCAGGCATAAGATTTTTCAGAACAGTTAATACAGCACTGAGAAGCCATGCAGGTATGTAAGTTGATAATCAGAAGCCAGAAGTGGAGTGATGTGGACAACCACCTAGAACAATTACTCACCAAGGTGACCTTTCAAGAACATTTCTACCCAGAAGCCCTTTGATGAGAGAACAGTGCAAGAGACCAAGATAGTCACATCCTTCCAAGAGAAGTGTTGGTTACTGAAGAGCTCCTAGAAAAGCAGCATCTGGGGGACCCATTTAAGAGGAAAGGTAGAGGGCTGGGGATTTAGCTCAGTAGCACAGCACCTGACTAGCAAGTGCAAGGTCATGAGTTCGATCCCCAGTATTTTTTTTTTTTTTTTAAAGTCAAGGTAGATAAAAACTGCCAGCCCACTAAACTATCTTGCCAAGTCAGAAATATATTTAATAGGCATAGCTTGGAGTGCTGAGTAGAACACAGACATTTTACACTGAGTAAAAAGCAGAGGCTGAAAAACTAAGTGGATGGTAGGCTGAAGGAAACAGAAAGCAAAGGATGCAGAAGCATACCAAAACCTTGCTGGAGGGAGGGCAGCAGAGCTGCATCTCTACCTAGTGAGAGCTTTACTGGCCAGTTCTGGCATGATTTCCTCTCAGAATAGCATGACTTTCTCAGAGTAGACAGATGTATGGTGTTTAGCAACAGAATAGAAGATCCTATTGTACTAACAAAAGGAGAGCTGATAGATGGTTACAGAATAGGAGACTGGGTTTACCATTCTGCAATGCCCTATTTCTACACTAATGGTAGGTCTAGCTAGGTAGATAGAACATGTTTGGAGTTTTCATGCAAAAGCAGCAAAGCTCTGGGAAAACAGGAACTATGAGGCTGGTGGGCAAGGGGGCTTTTAAGTTCCATTTCTTAAATACCGGACAGCAAGTGATATTGCAGTCTCTGTACTTTAGTGAAGAAATAGAATGCTTTTTTTTCTGTTCTATGTCCATTTTCTTCAAAACTTTTAACAAACTTCTATGAAGGATATGGCATAGCTGACCCCCATCCTGATCAGCCTTCTGGATGGTTCTATCTTCAGTGCTGCCCAGCTGCTCCTCTGAGATGTTCACTCCAACCATCATGTCAAACACCAACCATAGTTTGTCACAGATCTTTATCCAGATCAGATGGTTAAAATGCAAAGTGTAGTCTCTTGCTTTGGCTGTGGTGTAGTTCTGATTCATTCACATCTATGCTCTTTTCATTATCCTCAGTGGGTCAGAAATGAGCCAAAGTTTGCACGAAGTCACAGATATATATACCTGGTCTCTTCCCTCAGAAAAGAAGATATTAATGATCTACTCTTACAATGAATGGGTTGATGGCAAGTTCTGGAATTCTTTAGAAATCTTCCTGGCTGAGAGTTCCATTGACTTCTTTGCCCAGGCTGGTGAATAGCTGTAGAGATGAGCAATCTGAGGAAAAGCCATTCACCTTGTTGGTTTCTTCTAGCTCTTCATACTGCAGTAAAATGGAGGTCTGAGATTTCATTGCCATGCTGGGAGCTCCTGTAGGAGTGGTGGCACCTGAAGTGATGGTGGAGGAGGGAATAAGGAAAGAAGGGACTAGCGGGTCAAGAAGGGATAAGCCAGTGTAAAGGGAAGCAGGGTGGTATGCCTAGTCAGCATATTTTTGTGCACTGACATCAGTGGTTCTCACTCAGTCTCATTAGAAAACTTTAAAAAAAACACTGAAGCCTGGAATCTATACCTCAGAAGCTATTTGATTTTTAAATATTTGCTTGATCTTTTAATTCTTCAGGTAATTTGGGCAGTCTTATTATGCCCTTGTGAAGGGTAAAAATAATCTTCAGTAAAACACTTGGAAATTAATATCACCCAGTAGGCTTGGGGAGAGGTCCTTGAGGTTAGAGGTGGCAAAGTAAGCTGTTCACCATATGGAATTCCATGACACACAGCTAGTCTGTTCCCAGCCTTCTGCATAGTATAAGCATCTTTGGCTCTGGCTCACTGCAAACTGCCTGGCATGGGCCCCCATTCCCTTTTCTCTCTGCTGAGGTCTCCAAAGGTCATGGTGTGTGTTGGGGTGGTCAGCAGCACATGTATATGGAGGAGCTCTCCCCTGGCTGCTGAACTCATTTGTAAATGCCTATTTCAGAGATGTAGCTTAAAGGAAGAGCCAGGCCAAATCTAGTGCAAAAAGTGTTTTATTTCAAACGTTGTATCACGGAGAAAGCCCAGTGTCCCTGGGTCTGAACCCAGTGCCCCAAAAGGGGAGTCCAAGCAGGGGAAATCCTATGGTCACATTTTTCTTGACATTAGCTGACTAAATAAGCATTAAATAAAACAAAAATAAAGCATTAAGACCAAGTGCCATCCTTTTGAAGCTTGAAAGTTTTTCCAGCAATGCCTTCTGCCTTCAGTAAACCTTTGGAGCCCAGCCTCCACCCCACTCTAAAACCCAGGGCTCCACTGAGGACCCACCATCTTCATGTGCCATTTACACTCTCCAGCACTCAGACTTTTGCTTCCTAACTGTGTCTAAGTTCCTCAGACTGGGGCCCTTATCACTTTGTATCATTTTTGTTTCTACAAAACATAGATATTAAAACATCTTGTGTTAATCTGATAGGAATAAATACTTTAAAAAAATTCCCATTCTGTTGTTACACACATAAAAACCAGGACTATAATAGCTTCAAATGTAGGAGGATACTGTCATGCTACCCTTAAATAGCCATTAATTTTTTTTATTTGAGACAAGATATCGCTGTATAGTTCAGGCTAGCCTTGAACTCACTATGCAGCTCAAACTGGCCTTCAACTTGTGATGATTCTCCTTGGCTTTGGCTCCTGAGTAGCTGGGACTACAGGTGTGTGCCACCATGCCTAGCCTCATCCATCAGTTATTAATGGACATTAAAAAAAGAAAATAAAAAATTCCAGAAACTAAAATATGGCTGTCTTCAGGAGACTGCTGTATATCACTTTATCCTTCCTTACCTTATCTTGAAAGTCCTAAGGTCTCTCACGAAGATGTTATTTTATTTTTGTTGTTTTGGGTTTTTGTTTTGTGGTACTGGGGACTGACTGAACCTGGAGCATTTGCACTGAGCTACATCCTCAGACTTTCTTTTACTGAGAGACACAGTCCCAGTAAGTTGCTAAGTTGCTCAGGCAAGGCTCAAACTTGAGCTCTTTCTACCTTAGCATCAGTGTGTACTGGGATTACACACATGTACCACACCAGCTATGAAGCAGTTTTAAACTTGGTACTCTAGAAATATTAAATAGAATATTCTTACTTGGCAAAACAACATAAATTTCAGCATTTTAGAAACATTAATCTGAGCTGCTCATTGTGAAATCCCTAGTTTCTACTACAGCGGCTGGGATGTACCTTATAGCATGCCTGTGACTGGCACAGGACCTAATGAGCATTTGGAAGTGGGAAGAAAGTCAAGGAGGAGGATGCAGAGAGCCTAGGTTTGTGAAGAGGTGGTTTCTCAAAGGAAAACTTCAGTTAAAAGACACAAGAGGGCACATTTGATTATGGCTAGCTTCTGCCCAGTGAACACACTAATAGAACCTGACCTAGTAAACTCTAGGAAGTTCTATAGTTGGGGTCAGATTAAGGAGATAAAATTAAAATACTGGCCAATATCACATAAGATGGTGGTGGGTCAGTGACTGAAAATTTAACATCCTTCCATAAAATGGCAGAAACACTGATTGACTTTATACTTTTAAGTCAGCTCTTCACATTATAAATGCTGAGAAAGCCATTAAAAATTTATAATATATACCAACTAAACCAGACAAACAAACAAACAAAATTACTTCAAACAACCAATTCGAAAGCAGAGACAGGGTGGTATTGGGGAATGGTATCAAAAATCTCACCATTTGATAGGTGTAAGTTATCAGATTGGCTAGTAAAAGAAGTTAACAGATTAGATATAACTGTAAATCTCTATTTACAAGAGATTCTTGTAAAGTAAAACATGGAAAGATTAAAGACAACAGCAAACATACTGAGGCTTTGGTGCCTACTGAAGATAATAAACAACGGGCTCCTTTCCCCAAAGAGGAACCACTACCAAAAATCAACTCCAAAGAATAAAAATATCACCCAAATCCTGTGAGAACCTGAAGAGAATGATGGTTACCATATGCCAGAAGAGAAGGCAGGACACAAGATGGCTGTTCTTCTTGGCTAGGGGGCAGTCAATTAAGTCACTGTTATCAAAGGGACCCTGGAAGTGCAGCTGGAAGTTCTGCCGCAGTGGACAGAGCTGGTCTGCAGTTCACAACTATGCTTCCCCCAAGTGCTGCTGCTTCCCAGACGTCCAAAGGTAAATCTCAGCACTGCTTGGGGAATGGACAGGTGAGGTACTTGGAGGCCATGACCTTCTCCTTGTTAAGTTCAGTGGCAAGGACAGCACAGCACTTGGCTTTGGCTTTTCACTAAAAAAAGGACACTAGAGAGAGAAACTGGTGTTGTGAAGGAACAGGAGCTCACAGGCCAAAATACCGAGTTACCACTTGAGGAATGTGATCTCTGACCAAAAAGACAGTAACTAGATACAGCACCATCCAAACCAAGAATTTAAAATAATGCAATAGAAATAGATAAGGAAATCTTAGCAATGTGAAACAAGAACAAAGACCAAGTGGTTCATGAAAAAAAAAAATCAAGAACAAATACTAAGTGTGACAAATACAAGGAATAGGATAGAAGAACAAAGCTCAAAAACAGTGAGTCGGAGCATCACACACTGAGGGTCTTTACCAAAAGGAAGTTAGAAAAAATGGCATGTATTTGCATACACACACAGAGTAGTGCAGTTCTGGGACACAGAAGTTCCAATGTCTGAAAAATGGGAGTCCTAGAAAAAAAGGTAGAAAAGTAGAGGAAATATTTGAAAAAATTAATGAGAATAAATGTCCCAGAATTGAAGGATTCATAGACTGAAGAGTAGGGAAAATGTGCAATTTGTTTATTGTTTTTTGAGACAAGGTCTTACTATGTAGTTCAGGCCAGTCTTGTACTTACTATGTAGCCCAGGCTAGCCTTGAACTCACAGTGATCCTTCTGCCTTAGCCTTCCAAATGCTAGAATTACCCCCATGAACTACCATGCCTGACAAAAGTGTACATTTTAATGAAAGACATTTAAACTTAACACGGAATTTCTGAAAACTCCGAGAAAGAAATAATAGTAACAGTAACAAATGAACAAGCATCAGATTGACAGTGGACTTTATAACAGTATCTTTAGGTGAAATGTTTTCAATGTGATGAAGGACAGAATTTTTACTTCAAAGTGAATCAAGACAAACTAGTTGCCACTTTTGAATGGTAATATACTCAGGGAAATGATGCCTTGGAAATTCTTCTATAGGACAGTAGCATGTCTTGACTCCAGAAACTCTTCTACATAACACTCACTTAGAAAAAAAAATTTTTTTTTTGGTTCTGAGGATCAAACCCACGATGTTGCACTTGCCAGGTAGGTGCTTATGCCACTGAGCTATATCCCCAGTACTAGAAAATATTCTTAAAGAAGTGCTCAAAGAAAAAAATGAACTTAAGACATGGGAAGTAACAGTGAGCAAATTCTTTGCCACTTTGTAGTATGAAACAGCTAGAACAAAAGCAGAGGAGAGTGCTCAAAGAAAAAAATGAACTTAAGACATGGGAAGTAACAGTGAGCAAATTCTTTGCCACTTTGTAGTATGAAACAGCTAGAACAAAAGCAGAGGAAGAAGAGGAGGAGGAGGAAGAAAAAGAAGAGGAAGGAGGAAGAGGAAGAGAAAGAACAGAGGAAGAAGAGAGAGGATTAGAGGGAGGGAAAAGAAGAGGTGAAGAAAAAAAACCCTATAGTATGTTAATATTCCAGAACCAAAACTATAAAATGTATCAATAAAGGAAGGGTGTTAAGACCAAAGGATATAACATTACAAGTCTTATCAGGAAGATTTATCAGGCAGATCAATAAGGGTAAGCAAACATGCTTAGTATTAAAACAGCAATATGAATAAAAATGAGATTATTTTTTAACAGAAAATTTGCTATTCAAAGGGAAGAGGAAAAAGCAGAAACTGAAATACCTGCAGAAATAAGATCCACTAGCAGTGATTAAAATGAATACAAACATCTTCAGCTTAACCCATCTTTCCTACCTTCCTTCTCATCTCTCTTGCCTGCCTCCACCAAGACACTGGCATTTCGGCAGGTAAATGCCTGGATCCCACAGAGGCTGGTAAAGAAGATGCCCAGGTGGGGCAGCCACAGCCCAGCAGCAAAGCAGTTGGGCAGTGGGTGGCTGAACCAGTTGGGAGGAGACTGACTTTACTATGCAAATAAATTCACTGGCTGAGAAAAGAAATGACTGGATCGAGGATAATGAAGCCAGTTTTCTCACTTTTCAAGAAAGGACTGGTGTTTGAGGTGAGATATAAATATGCAGTGACTTTTTAATTTTTAGAAATCACAGTACAAGATACATTGCCATTCATTACCCTCAAAACACTCCCCCTCACTTCAAACATACCACATCATTCTTTATTCCTGAGACAGGGGTCTTGCAATGTAGTTTAGGTTAGTCTAGGTTGGCCTTGAATTCACAGTGATCCTCCTGCCTCAGTCTCTGGAGGGCTGGGATCACAGCCACAAGCCACCATGCCAGGGCTTTGCAATTTTCTGAAGCAGTTGTGGAAGTCCTCTCTTGTGACTTTATAGGGTGTGAATGCTGCTGCGAGTGCCATTCAGGGAAAGATAGGTTCATAAAAACATGGTGTGTCCTCATCATCTTCCTGGATGTGACACCTATCTCTTCCTCAAAGTCAAAATGATCATGAAAAGTAAACAATTTGAATCAATTCAGGACATTAAGGCAGCCATGAGACTGCAACTGAAGACACAAAATAGATCTTCCAGATCTACTTCAGAAGTGGCAAGAAAGATGGAATAAATGTGTTTGAAGTGAAACAGGAGCATTTTGAGGGTGGTTAACAGCAATGTGTCTTCTACTGTAATACTTTTTTTTAAATAATACTTTAAAAAATGTAAACATTCACCATATTAATCACACCTCATATGATCAAGGGAACAAAATTTGAGTTCAGAAATAAAACTTTACATTCATAGTCGATTGATTTTGATGGTATGCCAAGTCATTTTAATAAAATAAAGACTAGTTTTTTTTTTCTTCCAGAAATGATTATGAGACAAGTAGATATCCACATATAAAAGAATGAAGTTGAACCACCAACTCATACAATGGGCAAAAATTAAATAAAAACATATCATAGACTATATAGAAATATACAAATAAAAGCATACATATCTTGGTTGGGGATTTAGCTCAGTGGCATAAGACCCTGTCTGGCAAGCATGAGGTTGAGAGTTCGATCCCTGGTACAAAACAAAACAAAAAAACAAAAACTATACACATATTGGAAAATATAGGCATAAATCTCAATTGTTTTTTGGATTAAGCAATGGATTTTTAGGTATTATGCCAAAAATCTCAAAAGAATAAAATATAAATTGCACATCATGGACATTAAAGACTTCTGTGCTTTAAAGAAGACCATGAACAAAGTGATAAAGAATGAGATGAAATTTTTCCAAATCATGTATCTGATAAAGGGTTTTTATGTAGACCATGTAACTCATATTTCAGTAATAAAAAGTCCAATTAAAATGGGTAAAGGATCTTAATAGATATTTTATCAAATAATATACATAAATGGCCAATACACACATGAAAAGACATTCAATTTCATTAGTTATAAGAGACTGCAAATAAACAGAAAGAGATATCACTCTGTATCCACTAAGATGGCTACAATAAAAAAAGGAGTGAAAATAATGAATGTGGTGAGGATGAGGAAAAACTGAATATCTATATCCTGCTATAGAGAATGTAAATGCTGCCACTTTGGAATATAGTAACAGTTTCTTAAATGGTTAAACACAGAATTACTATAAACACAGCAATGCTACTCCTAGGTACACAGCCAAGAAAAATGAAAACATGTTCACACAAAAACTGTGTATCATTGTTTACCGCATCATCTGACTGTCGCACATCATTAAAAACTGGAAACCCAAATATCCATCAACTGATAAAATGTACAATGGATAAATATTACTTGGCAATAAAAAATTAGTGAAACATGAATAAACCTTGAATATATTTTAAATGAAAGAAGCTAGTCACAAAGGATCACATATGCTTCTTTCACTTATGTGAAATGCTCAGAATAGACAATTATATAGAGACAAAGACTGGTGGTTGCATAGTGGTTGATGAGAAATGATGGCTAATAGGTATAGGGTTTCTTTTTGGGGCAACAAAAATGTTCCAATACTGATTGCAGTAATGGCTATACAAAACTATGAATATACAAATGAGTGAATGTATGGTATGAGTATTACTTTATAAAGGTGTTATACATTTTTTCAAAGAAGTAATTCATTCTTTGAAAGCTAGTCACAAGATATGCTCAGTCTAGAGGGCAAGAAAATTGCCACAGAGACCAGAGAAGTGAGAGGTTCCAGAGAGACAGCTCCATGAAATCCTTTCTGGCCAGCAGAGTAACAGAAAAGAGATTCTAATACTAGAGGCAATCTGATGACTTCTGAGTCAGATGAGGACAAATTAATGCCATAAAGGCTGTCTAGAACCCATGTGGGAAATTCTCTTCCTCCTCCTGTGACCAGAGAAAAGAGAGGCCCAAGAGTAGAGATCACATCTCAAACATGGAAAAAGAGACAAACTAGAAAGAATCTTTAGGTGCTAAACTGAAATTAGAGGTGGTATGAACCCACAAAACAAGTTGTTTAAAATGAACAACTACCTGTACACACAAAGACACACACATATAATACATATGTAGTTATATGAATATTTAAGCATGTTTATCACTGATTGCCTCACCTGAAGAGGGCAAACAAGCATTTTATCTTAGTAGCAATGAGTACAATGAGATACTGCTATGGAGAAATTACTAATTCCATGAGTGGAGTATGAAAAGTACAAAAATATCTTGAAATGTATTATTTTGAGTGAAGAAGTGTTAAATAAATAAAAGATGAGGCCATTTGAGGACACAGCCAGCTAGAAAAGGCTTCTATTAGTCAAACCTAGGAAAATGTAAATATCAAATAATGAGAATATCAGATTATAATGATAAATAAAATAGGAATCAATGAATCTATATAAATGTATTATATTATTATTATTATTATTAGGTACTGGGGATTGAACTCAGAACCTTGCGCTTGCCAGGCAGGTACTTGTGCCACTGAGCTAAATTCCTCAGCCTTATAAATGAATTATTTAAAAACATAAAATAAAGAAGTAGATATTATAGATATATCTAAAACAGTCTAAAAACTGAAAGAAACTGCACAGTCAGGGAAAGGGGAAAATAGGTAATTCTGTTAAAAATAGAATCAACCTGGGTGTGATGGTACACAACTGTGATCCCATGAGTGTGAAGCCAGCCTGAACTACATAGTAAGACTCTGTCTCAAAAACAAACAAACAAAAAAACCAAGAAACACTGAGAACACACTGTAACATCAGTGTATCTGAACCTGGGAATGAAGATAAAACACTGCTGAGACAGAAAAAAAAAAAGATGTGAAATCATTTTTTTTGGAAACAAGACCTAACAGTGAATGAAATAATCATTCAATTCACTAACTTAAAGAATGAACAATAGGGGGAAAAAAGAAAACTAGAAAGCACAAAGTATATAAAATAGAGAAGACTGACAACACAAAATTATGGTTTTTGAAACACTTTTAAAACCAAAAGGCATTAAGACAACTAGAACAGGAAAGACCTAGCCGGATGTGATGGCATACATCTCTAATCCCAGCACTCTGGCAACCTTAGGCAAAAGCAATGCAAGTTCAAGCTCAGTCCAGTAAATTTAGCAATTTAGTGAGAGACAGTATCAAAAACAAAATAGTCGGGCATGGCGGCACAGGCCTAAAGTCCCACCTCTAATTTCAGTTTAGCACCTAAAGATTCTAATAACAACAAAAAAAAGCCACCACAGAACTAAAAGGTTTCCTTTAGTAGCAGTATTTGTACCAAATTAGGTATTTCCATGAAGAAACGACTGATTCTAAAACTGTGGCAGGGAAAATATAAAAAAACACTGGTATATCTTGTTTTCAGTGAAAAGCTCTCATACTTACGTAAATTGTTCCACAAAATGGAAAAGTACTAAACCTTGCTTCTCTCTTTTAGAGCAGTGCAATAGTGATGCCAAAACCAAATAAGAGAAAAAAGTAAATATTTTACTTGTTACTATGATAAAGAAGTATAACAAAAGCTAAATAAATATTAGTCAAATCCAACAGAATATACTTTTCAATAATCAACAAGAGTTTTTCTAAAGAATCTAAAAAAACTTCAACATCAGAGTGATATAAAGCACAAGAAGATAAATACATCACATTTCTTCATATGTGGAAACTTAAAAAAAGGTGATCTAAAAGTAGAGGAGGGACTGAGTATAAGGGAAGGTAGATTTGATGGATGCATGATATATACAAGTATAGATACGTCACAGTGAAACTCATCAATTTGTATCATTAATGTGTCAGTCACAAAAATTTTATAAAACTAATGAGCTTCACAACATTAATAAAGGCAAAGAATTAAGATAACTGTTACATGTTCCCTTAAAAGTATCTGCTAAGTTTAACGATTATATAATTTATAAAGAAAAAATGGATCAAGATTATACAGCTAATGGATTACACAAAAATTTTAGAAAACTAATGAACTTCACATTAATAAAGGCAAAGAATTAAGATAACTGTTACATGTTCCCTTAAAAGTATCTGATAAGTTTAATGCTTATTATATAATTTATAAAGAAAAAGTGGACCAACATTATACAGCTAATGGATTATTGTATATATATTTATAGATATGTACGGTATATACATCATGCTCAGTTGAGATTTAACTAAGGGTCACAAGGATGGTTCAACATCAGAAAACTCTATTGATGTATTTCACTGAATGAATAAATATAAAAACTTTATATTACACCTAGGAAAAAGGCATTTGATAATGCCTCAGCCTCAAGAGAGTGCCATTATATCTACCTTGTCAGGGTGTATTTGATAACATTCATCTTTTGATGAAGGCTAAGCAAGCATCTTTAACTTCATAATTTTTAATGCTACTTTCCTGAATGGATATACAGGTTTACATTTACTCTAACAGTATATTAAGTCTTCTCAATTTTCTTATATTTCTACCAACACTTGGTATTACCCTTTTTTCTCCCTAATTTTGGCTTTTTTTTTTTCTGGTCTTTTTGAGACAGGTATGCCGTTCTGGCTGGCCTTGAACTCACTCTAAAGCCTAGGTTGGCCTTAAACTTGCTGCAGCAATCCTCCTGCCTTACTCTCCCAAGTACTGGAATTACATGTGTGTGCCTCCACACTTGGCTGCCCAATCTTAAGGTTTATAAAATCAGTTTAAAACAAGAACTAACCACCCAACAAGACAAAAAACTGCCTCTCTGGGATCTGAAGTTGAAATACCTGGAAAATAGCAAAGAAAAACCACAACCACAGGAATCAAGAGTTAATTATAAACCCCAGAGAAACTGAAAACAATGTAACAGCAGTCTGAAATCCTGGATCCTGGGGAGATGATTCTGTCTCTGCAAATACAAAGCAAGCCGGGAGAGGGTCACAGGAAAAACACTGGATAGGTAGCAATGACCCTAAGAAAAGCCCCCAGTACCATAAGCTGCAAATACAGCAAAGAGTCACTCTGAAAATGACTCTTTCCACAGGGCAGGCTGGAGCTGGAGAAGAGAGAACATCCATCATTCTTGGGAGTGATATAATATGAAGCCATTTGGAGAAGGGGTTTATTGCTTAAGAATGAGCTGCTTCAGTAATCTGAAATCACCAGACAACTTCACTTCTGAGTCCCTGGGGTGGCTGGTTGGGAGACAGCCATCAGAACCATGGAGAAGGCACAGGATAGTTGCAGATCCTTGGCGAAGCCTATGTGGCAGTGTGCTCAGGTTGTGAGAGCACTCTGTGGTGAGAAGCCAGGCCAGTTGTATGGTTTTCCGAGTCAGGGCTGGGTTTGAAAGTGCTGACATGAAGTCCAGCAGCCTGCAACACCTACTACTTCTAGCACATAGCTCAGTAGTCTGTTTGCTTTTCCCATCTGCTACTGTGATCAGGTTCATCTCAACCTGAATAGCTGCCACATCTGGGGTATACAGACACAGGGACCTCTGGCAAATGGGAGACACTTCATGAGCACACAAACCATGATGATAGTTGGAGACAGCAGTGACTTGGGACACACAGAAGGAGACAAACACTAAGTCACTGGAGTGAATACAGCCCTATGGCATACAACACACCAGTGACCATGCCCAGGGGGAAAGGTGGGGCAGGCCTCAGTATCCCATAGCACAAGTAGGTATACAAACAAAACAGGCCCTCATTGTGACTCAACTCCATCCCCACTCCACATTTGGTGGATTCTAATACTGCAGGCCCCAGAACGGATCCCCTCACCCAAACATGTTGTGCTAAAAGAATTTTTTGAACTCATTTCTATTTATATATTTATTTTTGATTTCCTTTTTTCTATCTTTCCTCTTTTTATTTTTTTCTATTACTTTTAACTAATTCTATTAACCTTATTCTTTAATCAGTTTTTAAAATCTCTTCTTTTTAATCTTGTCTTCCAATTTTACTTTTCATTTTCCCCTTCTTCAGTCCTTTGTATTACTATTAAGCTTAGTTGCTGCTTTTAGTAGATGTACTCTATGTCAGTGTTTGGTTTGTATTTGTGTTTACATTATTATTGCAGATGTCTCTTCTACTGTTGAGAGTGGTATAGTTGTAGCTTTTATTGGCTTTTATGGTATGTCAATAACTTGTTAGTCTTTATTATTATTGAAGAGGGATATAAACACCAAAACATAACCAAATTCGAGGATACATCATAAGAAAACAAAACCTAAAGTGATCTCCACAGTAGTGAGAGAATTTTTCTACCCTAACTTATCTTCTACCCACAGTGCAGACACAATAGAAACATGACTCCAAGGCAACAAGATGCCCCAAACCCCTAACTCCACCAAAATAGATCTCATGGACACTGAAGCAGAGGAAGGTGTAAGCAAAGAATTAAAAAAATCAAATGGTCAAAATGTTTGAGAGAAAAAAGAAAAAACATACAAGCAAATGCATAAAATGTTTATTAAGATCAAAGAAGATTTAAACACATAAAAGATTTTGCTAATGAAATTAATGTTTTAAAGAAGCAAGACAATATACAACAGAACGAGTCAGGTGTGGTGGTGTACACCTGTAATCCCAGCACATGGGAGGCTGAGGCAGGAAGATCACTGCAAGTTTGAGGCCAGAATGGTCTATATGGTGAGCTCAAGACAAGTCTGGACTACATGGCAAGACCTTGTCTCAAAACAGAGAAAGATGATGACAATGAATGTCTACTTTGGAGAAGAGAGAGTAAGAAGAGAAATGATATGAAAGATATTGAGAGATATAAAAAACTAAATTGAGAGCCTGGCATGGTGGGACATGCCTATAATCCCAACACTCAGGAGGCTGAAGCAGGATTCCTCTGAATTTGAGACCAGCCTGGGCTACACAGTGAGTTCAAGGCCAGCCTGAACTACTATTGAGGCTGTCTCAACAACAACAACAACAACAACAACAACCCCAAAACCAAAACCAAACTAAACAGAAAGCATGGGTAGCAGACTTAACCAATGGGAAGACAGTATGTCAGAAAAAGATGACAAGGTAGATATAGATTACAAATTCAATGGTAACCTACATTACTTTACAGAAAATACTTAAAGGAATTGTAGACAGGGACAGGGAGGCCACTGATAACAAAGAGCCCACTGGAAAGTATACATCTAACTGGGAGAGTAAACAAAAGAGAAAAATATCAGCACTAGAAAAATACACAATGGCAGGATTCCATAAACACCTTACACTAATAACTCTCAATGTCAGTGGTCTGTGTTAAACGACACAGACTGGCAGACTAGAGATTAAAAAAAATGAAACCAGGTATTGCCTACAGGGGACACACCTCATCCAAAAAGTACACAGACTGAAAATGAAAGAATGGCAAACAATAGTCCACTCAACTGCAGACTGAAAACGAGGAATAGCTTTTCAAGCCAAAACTGATGAGAAGGGACAAAGATGGCCCCTACACATAGGTAAAGGGAACAATTCAACACAAAGAAAAAACAACTGGTAAATATCTATGAACCGAATTGTGTGCACCCAATTTTATTAAAACAAACAGCCAAACTACTGGACTTTGAAGGACAGACAGACACCAATACAATCACAGGGGGACTTCAACACTCCACTTTCAGACAGATTAATCAGACAAAGGAAATTCAACAAAGTAACATTAAAACCACATCATTAAACAAGCGGACTTAACAGATCCAGAATGTTTCGTCCAACAAGACACACATTTTTCTCAGCAAAACACAGAACTTTTCCCAAAATAGACCATATCTTAGGTCACAAAGCATTCTTATATAAACACTACACAATTAAAATAATCCCCTACATATAATCAGATCACACAGGAATCTAGAAATCAATGGCAAAATCACTCAAATTCTTTGAATCAAGTGTTTTGCATATTCTAAATATATGGTAGATTTCAACATTGCAAGTACCTTCTTGAGCTTTAACCCTTTATTAAATAAAAATCTTTTAATTTTGATGCAGTAAAATTAATTTTTGTTTACTATGTATGGTTTATACTTGGGAGTGTATGTAAGAACCTTGTCTCTGCACTGTGGTCATAACAATATTCTCCTGTATTCCCTATTAACTCTACAATTTTGTTTCATCTTTAGATATCCCCTACGCTTTCCACCTGGTACTGGGGACTGAACCCAGGGTCATCACACTGTATTACCAGTACTTTACTTTTCATTTTGAGACAGAGTCCTGTTAAATAACTACTTTACCCAGGCAGAACTCAAATTTGTAATTTTCCTGCCTCAGCTTCCCAAAAGCTGCAATTACAGATGTGCATGTTTCAATCATTTCAAGTATGTACCTATTAGGTTACTGTTCTTTAGAAAAATGCTTGAAATTCTTACTAATTTTGTATCTAACAAACAACTTGAACTGTTTTAATAGTGCACTGATTCTCTTTTCCTACACCCAGACGTTCAGAAACACTTGAAAATGACTTAAAATTAATGTTTTCCCACCTTCTGATAAGATAATCTCTGTATTTTTTTCTTATAGTTGTGAGAGAACTTCCCATTCTGTTAAGTGTAACGGGACAGTGAACATAGTGAGTATATTAATTAGGGTAGCGACTTGACTACTCTTTTTTTTTTTTTTTTTTTTTTACAGAGACCAAGTAACAATGCCTTAATTTAATGGAAAGTTTATTCCTTTTGTGAAGGTCTGAGTTCTAAAGTCCAGGAGATAAACAGGTGGCTCTGTCCAGGAGGTGAATGTGTTTCTGTTATGCCACCCTCTCCACTGTCAGTAGAACTGGTTTGCCATGACCACACTCACATTCTAGTCTATAAGAAAGGGGAAGCAGAGATGAATCACACATCTTCCTTTTGCAGCCTGTTATAAATTCACTTCTTCTAGTCCACTGGTCAAAATTTAGTTCCATGGTCATTCTTATTTGTAGGACAGTCTGGAAGATACAGTTTTTTTGTTTTTGTTTTGATTTTGGCACCAGAAATCAAACTCAGGACCGGCAAGTGCTTATGCCACTGAGCATATGATCCCCTAAATTTTCTCAAGTAAGCAACTGCTAGCTGAAATTCATGGGAAAGGAGTTCTGTTAATGAAGAGGAGGAGGAAGAGAAATACTGTTGTACAGTTGTCTTGTTCCTAACGTGATCATATATAACCATTACCAACTAAAAGAAGTTTTGTAGACTAAGGCTTAACCTTGATTAAAAAATAAACTCTATGAAGCTTGGCATGGTGGCACATGCATGTAATTCCACTTTGGCAGGTTGAGGCTGGAGAATCACAAGTTCGAACCCAGTCTAGGAAATTCAGAGACTTTTTATCAAAATAAAATATAAAGTTGGCTGGGAAATATAAAGTTGTCTGCTTGAGTCTGTGGCTCAGGCCTGGACATGGGCTGTAGAGGGCCTGGGTCTAGGGGGCTGGTGGTTAACAATCAGCTTATAAATTTTTAGTGGAAAGTGGGTATGGCTCTGAGCTTGCACAGTTGCAGATCTCTTTTTTGTTTGTTTCTTGAGACAGGCTCTCACTATAGTTCAGGCTGGCTTCCTGGGTGATGGGACTGAACATGTACCACCATACTTGGCTCTTAAATATTCTTATGTTACAGTGATGCTAAAAGTGACAGATCATTTAGGCCAAATAAGGAACTAGTCTTTCAAAATGACAATTTTACACTTCAGAATTGCTGTAGAGAATTCAAGAACACTGACTGCTATTTTTATTGCAGCTGTTTGAAAACTGATTATCTGACGTATAAGCTATCATACAAAACATAATGAATTTCATCTTCTACAAAAGAACTGCGTAAGAATCAAATGATTTTACTGAATGAATGTATACTTTTGCTCTCCGTTTTTCTAAATAATAAAAAATAGGTAAATAGGAATTAGTGGTAATTGATGCACAACTTTGTGAATGTACTAGAAGTGACTGAACATCTTTTCTCTTTTGTTTTGGTTTTTGGATATTTTGGGACACAGTCTTATAATAGAATTCAGACTGTCCTTGAACTCACTATGTAGCCCCAAGCTAGGTGTCTTGAACTCATGGTGATAGTATCTTGGTCTCCTGAGTGCTGGGGTTACAGATGTGTGCCACCATGCCTGGTCCTAAACTGAACAACTTTAAAGGGTGTAGTCTGTGGTATGTGAATTAGATCTTAATATAAATAAATAAATAAATAAGACAAATACTTGGAAAAAGACAAAAATAAACAGTTGAGCATGTAGCTCAGTGCAAAGGCCTGGGCTAAATCCCCAATTACTACAAAACAAAAAAATCTATAATATGTTACTTCTGTATCTATTGCTATACATACAATTCTTTTTCTCTTTCTCACCATAGGGAACTACAACAATTGATTTTATGATACTGGTAATGACAAAGTGAAGCCCCAGTGGAGAATTTATGATTTTATTGTAGGATAGTATTTAGTCATACTTAGTATTTGATTCAAACCAGGCATAGTAGTATGTCTATAATCCCAGCTAGTTGGGAAGCTGAGGTAGAAAGATCTTAAATTCATAGCCATCCTGGGAAACTTAAGTAAGACCTTGTCTCAAAAAAGTAAAAATAAAAATGAATTTAAAAAAAGAAAATTTTTTTTAAAAGGAAAGAAAAGGAAAGGAAAAGGACTAGGATGTAGCCCAGTGGGAGATCACTTACCTAGCAGATTTAATCACCTGTGTCTCACACATACACACTCACACACACACACACACACACACATGCATGCTTCAAATATATAGAACTGACTGAATATTATATACTGTTGAATCCACCGTGCTGAATTTAGTGAAAATTCTTTGGGTATGTTACAATGAAAAGCTGATATATTAAAGCCTACCATGTGCCAGGCGCAACAGGAATACTGTAATATCTATGGGAATATTATGATATCTACCTTATAGATGAGAAACTGAGGCTGTGAGAGGGTAAAATATATAAACAGTAAGTGAAAGACTAGACTCCAAAGCCTATGATTGGTCTAAATAGTAATGCCTCTCAATTAAAAATTTTTCCAACAATCATAACAAAATATGATAATAAATATGAGTAGCACAGAAGAATTAAGAGGTATAATTGGTTAATGCTGTCTTAAAATTTCAACTCAGCACCATAAAGGCTCCTTTCATTCACATGGAATACTAAAGTTTAAGTTTAATTAAAGAAACAAAAACAAACAAAATAGACTCATTTACACAAACTCTTTTTACATTAAGACTATTTTTTGAAAACTTCTTTACAAAATTAGGAATGCCACAAGACAGATAAAAATGGCTTATATAAGCCAAGTATGGTGGCGCACACTTGTAATCCTAGCACTAAGGAGGCTGAGGCAAAAGGATCATTACAAGTTTGAGACCAGCCTGCGCTACAAAGTGAGCTCAAAGCCAATGAACTGCATAGCGAGACCCTGTCTCAAAAAGAAAAGAAAAAAAAAAAAAGCCTATGTGAAATTTGGAGGTGTATTTGTATAGTACCAAAACAACTCTAGAGACTAAAAAAAAAATGTCAGTCTTATATTGCTAATTTAAATATGCATTTCTATTTATTTCAGAATGGGCATATTTATTCTCATCTCATAATTTAAAAACTGCTAAAAATTTAACTGATACAAGCTTTGTACATCTCAAAAAATTTGTTTGAAATAAAATATACACATAACATTTGACACTAGCTGCTGGACTTGAATATACATTAACTAAAAATGGAAAGAAATTTTTTGATAAAAAAGGGAATTGAGAGACTGCAGTAAAACAGTATGTTTACTTGACCAAATAAAAATCAGTTATTTCTTTTCTGAAAACTGTTCTTTTATTTGTAATTTTACTATTTGTTAGGTCATGCCAGTAAGGTCAAATAGAAAAATATATTTTAAGTTCTCTCAAGACAAAAAGAAAAAGAACTCACCCATGAAATACAAATATACTATTTTATTCTAAGGGAATATTTCCGTGGTTTCGGCAAAGGGAAAACCCAAAGGTGGTTAAAAACCAAAAGAACAGAAAAGAATGATTAGATGTTGCTTTTTGCTTCTTTGACTTTTTTTTCTTCCTAGGGAGAAAAAATGTAACTTTATACAATTTTAATAACAAAAAATGCAAATAATTAGACACAATATCAACAGCTACACTTATGAGGAATGACCAATAACTAATTAGTATTTTCTCTTGTGAATTAGTTTAGGGTTCTGGGCAACTTGTGTACTAACATGCAGTTTAAACGCTGATACAATCATTTATTTGGGTACTGGTTGTTCTCAGTTAAAAGATACAGATTTTTTTGTTTGTTTGATCTGGTATTTTGTAACAATTTATCTACTATACTGACAATATTTTTTTCATACAACTACAGGCAGGGAAAATGTTAGTGTTTATACAAACCATAAAATTAGTATATTGGGACTATTACGCCTGATGTTTCTGGATGGTTTATTGGCAGACTTAATCAGACAATCCAATTTTTCCTCCAACTGAACAAGGTCTGGAAGTAAAAAGTTTTCCAGTCAGAAATGACAAACACAGATGGAATTAATCATACAGAATCAGGGAAGATTTACTTCTTTCACACAGTTTTTGGTAACAAAAATGAGATTCATTACAGGAAAAGGGACAGACCCATCAAGTACACAATGTCAAAAGGCCCACTTTTAAATTTTTGTAGTTAAATGACTTTCATTTGTTTTAAAAAAAATAGTAACACTTGTCACTCCCACCTAAAATATGGGAAATACTGGAAAGTTTTTCAAGGTTAAACTTTTTCTAAGATGACTTTTTACTTTTCAATTTAGGTAAGGTCACATTAACCTCAGCTAAACAGGTTCTGTGATTGGTCAACACTGTAAAAGCTTTTTTTGATTTTTTGAGACAAAGTTTCACTATGCAGTTCAGACTGGCTTGAACTCACTTTATAGTCCAGGTTGGTCTAGAACTTGCAGCAATTTTCTTGCCTCAGTATCCCAAGTACTGGGATTACAGGTGTGCACCACCATGCCTGGCCATCATAAAAGCTTTGATTCAAATTTTGTGGGGAAGAATCTGAGAATGGAGATGAGGGAGATGAACTGATATGCCACACACACCTATGACTTGCAATCCTCATAGAACTACTAAAACAGCTAGTTTGGAATAATGCTATAAGACCTCCTAGGGACAAGCAAGACAATCAATGTCTTTATATGCTCACCCCAGAATTCCTATTTTTCAAGTTTCTTAGGGCATCAAGGTCATCATCCAAATGCTTTACACAGAAACCTACTAAGACCTTTACTACCATAATTTGGATAGCTAAGTAATACTGTGTCTTTGTGGAATCATCCACAAATTTGCCAGAGTTAAATAACTTCTTTTGAAATGACAAGGGCCTCCAAAAACTGGTGCAAAAGAAAAATAAAAGGAATCATTTGGAAATAGGAAGCTAAAACAATGGGAGAAAAGCTGCCACTGGGGAAAAATTGAAAACAAAAGGAAAGCCCCATTTCTGTGCGCCACAGCTGAGGCTATGAGACAGCAGCAATAGGCCTACACCCAGAGAAGTGGGTATTTTAGTGGGTTTCCTACAAACATTTCAAGACACTTGGGGTCTAATGGGCTACACAGATTTGTGTGCATAATTAGTTTGTGGAATATCATCCCCTTTATGCTAATTTACCCATGTCCAGACCCAGAAAGTAAAGGGACACATTACTATGTTAACAGCAGTGAAGGTCATTTTTCCCTGATGTGAGGGGCCATGGTAAAAGCACCTGAGGCTTCTTTCCTTCACATAATTGGTTTGGCAGTGAAAATTAAAATCAAGACCACTTCACTATCTTTTAAGAAAAGTTGAGTAATTTTATTGGGTCTCCAAGTCTGGGTCCCACAGTCCTCACAGGATATTACACCCAGCTCTGCACTGACTTCACCCCTGACTTTTATGGAAGGCTTGCTCATATAGCCTACTGTAGCCAAGGTCTCACTCCAAAGCTACCTCTCTAAGGTCTAAGGTTACTACGGTAGAGTTTTATACAACAGTTTTCTTAAAAATATTCCACAATTTGTTATTCCCAAACAAAATAAGATTATGCACCACTCAGAGAAATTGGTTAATCATCCTGAAGACGTCTAAGAACTATTTCACTGCCAAAGAATATTTCTCAGTTCGTACTCCTTCCTTCAATTTTTGTTTGTACATCCACACTGTGGTTCACGAGTCATCTGTTTCCCAATGTCTCATAATCAAGTCAAGAGGACTTGGACTTATACATTGCTTTCCAGCAGCTGGATGCATTCACAGTTTGGTGCATACCAATGTGTATGAAAATAGGAACTTCACTTCCATCTTAATCTGATAATTCAACATCAGAGTCTTCAGATTTGGCTTTGGCAAGTTCTTCATGTACCTCCCTCACCATGAGAATACGTGTTAACATGGTATCCAGGGTACCAGGGTCTATCGGGAATGTGGAGTACCACATAGGGCTATTCGGGACACAGGAGCGCTCAGGCTGAAGATAAAACACATCATTCCTCTGCTTCACACTTTCAGAACTATCCACAGAAAACAGAAAAAAGAAAGAAAATTGAGGTTCAGAGAGTACAGAAAATATAACTATTCTTTAATATAATGGCTTTCTACTTCTCCCCACTGTGACTCACAGATAAACAACATAACCATAGGGACAAATAAGGCTTTAGGCATTTACCTCCCAGGAGTAACATGTAAGATATAACTCCGTATCTTTGTCACACACTCACAAGTGTGAAGTCACAGTGGATTGGAAGTAAGTATGCTAACAGAAGGCAAAGAATAAATCACAAACTTTAGCCCTTGTAGGAGCAACAAAAAAGTTAACTCATATATGATAACTATAGCTGAGAACCGCATATCCTATGTCCCCGTATCCTAAAAGGAGGCCTTTTTTTTTTTTTTGAGACAGGGTCTTGTTATGTAGTTCAGACTGTCCTTGAACTCACTATGTAGCCCAGACTGGTTTGAACTCAGAGATCCTCCTACCTCAGTGTCCCGAGTGTTGGGATTATAGGCGTATGCTACCATGCCCAGCAGCCTACAATGAAACCTAAAGGCACTATATACAACTGGGCAAACACAGCCAACATATTCCTTTGAACAAAAAATTATTTATTTACTATGGGTCACATAATTTTATAATCAAAACTTTCTCTAAGAAAATGACCAATTAAACATTTTCAGTTCCTTAAAAATTGTTTTTCTATTAAGCTCTTCTAAGTTTGGCAAAACAGCCTCTCTTTAGAATTGCTTTACTGTCTAAATAATAGATCACTATATAAATCTAGTTATCACATAAAGGTCGAGTAACACTTGTAAAGGTCAAATAGCAATGATTCTTGCTTTTGAAGTTTTTTTTCGCTTTTTAAAAATTTTATTGGTACATTTTAGATATACATAATGATCACATTCATCATAGAGAATTTGTACCTGTACATGATATATTTTGCTTCCTTTTTTCCCATTCCCCTCTAACCTTCCTTATTTACAAAAGCTTTGTTTCCATTTTTTCCTTCTAATCTTTTTTTTTTGTCTCTTCTTTCCA
The DNA here is from genome assembly GCA_004027455.1 of Hydrochoerus hydrochaeris. Classification (NCBI taxonomy): domain Eukaryota; kingdom Metazoa; phylum Chordata; class Mammalia; order Rodentia; family Hydrochaeridae; genus Hydrochoerus; species Hydrochoerus hydrochaeris. Next base: position 20,670 of record PVLA01006721.1, on the reverse strand, counting down.
TTCCCCTTCCTCTTCCTTGTTTCCCTTCTCATTTGAACATTTTCCTGAAGAAATTTTTTTGGGGAAAAAAAAATCAAAATAAGGTGATTTTTTCTTAGTTCAAAATCTTTTCAGGTATGAGAATGAAGAAAAAAATGAAACTGGAGGAAAATCTGAAAGGTTATAGGTACATTTCTGCTGTTTAAGCATTTAAAATCCAACCTACACTACCTGAGTTCTGAGATGTACTGTACCTAGCATGGAGGACAGTCACTTACCATTTTGACAGATAAAACTCGTAAAGTCGAACTGGGCATCTTAGTGGGTTGTCAGTATTCTCTGCCATCTCCACACCCACTGGAACCTCATCATCTTCATTTCGTTTCCTTTTGCCAATAGTTAGTTTATCTTAAGACAGGAAATGATAATCAAAGGATTATTTTAGAAAAGTCTATTATTCTTCAAGTCTCAAGAGACTCAATAAGCTTTGCCAGAACTTTGCCCGTCCTTTTTCACTAAGTCACTCATTCAACAAATATTTACTGAGAAGTATTGAACATTATTCTAAGTGCTATACTTACAGCACTAAACAAAATAAAGTTTTGTGAGAAAAGGCACACTGCTTAGGAAAAATCTCAGGAGTTAATCATTTGATAAAAGAAGAACAAACCCTTTCTCACTAAAAGACTTCCGTAGATGCCAAGAGTTACTAGAAATAAGCCAGCATGAAAACATAGAAAGCAGACTGTTTCTTTCCTACTTTTCCAATCTTTAAGAAAACATTAGGTGAACCTGCATAGAATAATGTTTTCTTCTGCTTTATATCTGTTTTTGTTTCTTGAGGCAGGGTCTTGCTAAATTGCCAGGTCTGGCTTTGAACTTGAAATTTTTCTACCTCAGTTTCCTTACACTATACCCAGCTTAACTTGATTGGTTTAGGAACTGCCTCAGTTTTCTACTGCATTACTTTATAAAACGCATCCCAGTTTTCTATTTAGAGGCACTTATATGGAAAGACTGACCATTATTCAGAAAACGAGTGGAACTTATTATCAACCTTATCAAACTTAATCAGAAATATTTCCTGAGTATCTATTCTTCCTCTAATATCAATTGAGAGCATGGAGTGGATTACAAATTAAGGAAACTAAGAAAATAAGACAAAGACAATTAGGTGAAAGATACAATCTTAAATATTTTTTGAAGGAGCAATCTGAAACAGTTTATATGAAGTTGCACATCACAATTATTTACAGATTTTAATTTCATAAATTTTAAATTTTCATAAGGTGAAGTAGTAAGCACTAGCTACTCAAGAAACTAAGGCAGGAAGAAATCGAGTTCACAGTCAGCCTGGCGAATGGCACATTGTCTTGAAAAAAAAATTTAAGTTTTCACATTCACAAAACATATTTCACTTTTACAACAACTTAATTTTGAGACTTTCAGAACTTATGAGTTCTGGTCAAAATTAATAAGCTTAATTTCTAGTTCTACACAACTAGAAATGTTCTTTGGCTCATGAACTCAATTCTCCTCATGATCCTGGTTGCAAATCAAGAACTGGATGAGAACTGAATCAAATTTCCCCGTAAGGTCAACATTGAACCAACCACTGAATTTGATTCATTTCTCATCCAACTCAGTTTGTGACACAATAGTGGAAAGAATCAAGTTTGTGAACTGAGGTACCACTGTATTTATTTATAATTTTGAGATATAGTCTTGCTGGCCTTGAATTCACTGTGGGTCCCAGGATGGCCTCAAATTCATAAGGATCCTTCTGCCTCAGTCTATTACGTGCTGTGATTACAGGCATGCACCATCATACTTAGCCCAAAATGTTAATTTTAAAATATTAAAAATAAGCTCTTATTTATTAACAGACTTTAAATCAGAAACCATCTAATAAAACTGCTGCTGCTGAGGTTGGTCTACCATGTAAACACAGTATGCTACAGGCCAGATTTTAAGGTGTTTCAGAATTTTTAAATATTAACTAAAAAGAAGTGCCCTGGTCTAAAAAACAACAGACTAAGTATTAAATAGTGTTCACTTTAACAAGAAATTAACTTATCTGGTGACTCTCAACCATGGTTGTACATTTAAATTCCTTGAGTTTTAAAACAGATTATTTAGGTTATATGCAATTAAATCAGTACTTTTAATTTAAAAGCCAATAAAAGTATACTGAAGAAAAGGATCCAAGTGTTTAACATACTCTTGACAAAGAAAAACATCTAAATGATAAAAGAAAGCTATAATAATAACTTCCTGTGTCTAGAATTTACAATTCACCGCAATAAGAGTTCAAGTATTTAACAAGACTTCTAATGGTATGCTACAGACCACCACACACCTGGTTCTGACTCTTGCTTCTGTAAAGGTGGAAAGAACCTCAGATATGTCATCTTGGTACTGTACTTTAGAGTCCTGGTCCGTCTCATCACATGGGCAAAGGAAAGTTTCAAGTGCTCAGTAACATTCTTTAGTTGAAAGTATTTGGTATTGAAAAAAAGGAGGGTGTTTAAGAGGACAATTGGTGAATAAGCGCCCAGCTGTTTGCATTCCCACAAATGCTCTTCTTCAATACGAGAGAACATGTAACCTAGACCAGAGGGAGAAGAAACATTATAAACTCCTGCTACACAGACTTACATAATCTCTCAAATTCTAGGACAGGGAGATATGAAAGGAAAGAATGATTGTGCCTCTCTTTTCCATTCACACAGGAGAAACACCATAAAGAAAAAGGCAGAGAATTCTAAGTAGACACTAAGTCACCTCTGAAGAGTGAACTGTTTCAATCTATTATTATTTTAGATTGGGGTGACAAGCTTTACCTGTGAAGGGCCAGAGAGTATATATATATTTTAAGTTTTGTGGGCCACAGAAAATCCAAACAACTTTGTTGTGGAAAATAAGGAGCCACAGATGATACATAAAGCAAAGAGATGTGGCTGTATGCCAGCAAACTTTATAGACAAAACTTGAATTTCATATAATTTTCATATCAAAAACATTGATTCCATAGTCCTTTCCAACAATTTAAAAATATAAAATTAATTTTTAGCTCATGGACTACAAAAACAGGAAAGAGGCCTGATTTGGCCCACGGGCAATAATTTTCAGTTCTGTCATGACCATAAAGCTTTATCATCAGCTGTTTCAGTAGCTAAGATCAGTAGACAGTAAATGGTCTTCCCTACCACCCACTCTTACTTTAAATTTATATTAACAATGGCTATTTATCTAAGATTTTTCTTGAAATGTAGAGGTGTTGTGGAAGAATTAAACGAAGTGTACCTTTAACTGCACTTTCCTCATGATATACATAGGACTTAAATATATAGGACTTCCCTAATGTTCTCTTCTCAATCTTCTTTGTTGCTACTTCTGCATTCCATTCTTGGTGATTACCCACAAATGTAACTCTATTACTTCCATAACTACCTCCTTACCCTACTCTCTGAATGCTAAGCGCATCAAACTATCATGGTGCTTAGGTGCTCAGTAGTCCAACAGAAAGAGAAATTATATTCTGGAGCATGACACTCAAATATTCAATCACAATCAAGAAGGCTGAACTGAGTTAACTATACATTTCTTTGATGTCAAAAGGTCAGAGATAATTCAGGGATAAAGACAATTCAGGGGAAAAGTACTAGAAAACACTGCTAGCAAGTAGAATATGTGGCAATGAATGGCAGTTATGTGCAGCCTTATTGACACTACCAGATAAAATAGTTTCTAAAAAGATAAATGTAACCTCAATTATACTTTCAGCAATTATATGAACTGAATGGAAGTTATAATTTCCTAAAAAATTCATCAACAAACCAAAGACTTTCTTCTCAAATATATTATAAATGAGGACAAACATAACATATAAACAATGTTTAAAAATATAATCATAAAACACAAAGAATTTTTATAAAGCACATCATAAAAACAATCAAAATAAAAATCCGTATTACCATTAGGGAGTATTGTAGGTTCCCATATTTTCAAAAGTTTGGTAAGTTCAATCATAAATCTGGAATAGGGCTCAGTAAAAATGTTATCTATCCTACCATTTTCAAACAGGTACTAAAAAAAAAAGAAATACATGTACATATTAATATAAAGAAAACATTTAAAATATAATTTTCCCTTACAATACTGTGAGTCATGTGAAACCTTTTAAGTACTTTAATAATATGAAATGTAATCAAAATATATGGTGAATATTCAAGTTTTTTAAAAAAATGTATTACAGTAAAAGACACACTTCAATTACCACCCCCCCAACTCCCTCTCACTTCAAATACACTTATCCCACTGTTCCTGCCACTTTCCGAATCAGGTATGAAAGGCCTCTTTCATGATGTCTTTACAGGGTATGGTAAAAAACTATGGTAAATGCTACTTCTCAATGGCATCCAACAGAAAGGTAGGCTCATAAAAACATTATGGTGTGTCCTCATCCACTAACTGGATCTGTCACCTTGTGATTCTGACTCTTCTCCAAAGTCAAAATAACCATGAAAGGTAAATGTTTTTAATTCAATCAAGACTCAAGCAACAATAACAGTGCAATTAAAAACACTCATGAATGATAATGTCTTTTATTGTAATGAATCTTTAAAATATATATATAGTCACTACATATACTTTCACTAATACTTAATCTTTTGAATATTTATTGTTAAGAATTTTCCCTGATTACTCTCGAGTACTTTTTAATTATTCAGGGGACAGCATAACATAGTGATCATAATCACAAAACCTGACCTTGCTACTTACTATATCTGAGCCTTTAGGCAAGTCAGGTTTATCAAAGGGTTCATCAATGGGAAATGTGTTAATAATTTCTACATTTATTAGGGTCAAACAGTTAAATAATGTATGCAAAGAGTTTACCTTAATACACAACATGCATGGTAAGTGATCATTAGGTATTACCTGGTACATTTTGTGTATAAAGCCACATTTTATTTTTTTCTATTACTTGCCTATTTGTATCTTTTGCCAGTTTTATTAGCATGTTTTATTTATAGGTACTGTCTGCATATGTTGGACAGTAATTTTTGCTTACAGATGGTTATACTATGATCTCAAGAAATACTTAATTAGAGCTGGGTGTGGTGGCACATGTCTGTAATCCCAGCACTCAGAAGGCTGGAGCCAGGAGCACTGTTATGAGTTTGAGGCCAGTCTGGGGTACATAGAGAATTCAAGGCCAGCCTGAACATTTAATATGCTTGGTCTCAACAACAACAAAAGAAATAATCTGAGTGAAGAATGGCAAATAGAAATAAATCAGATGGTTAATGGAACTATTAATTGCCCTAATTTATATGGAGGACAATTTGCCAATGTGTCTGAAGCAGGAGGATTGCTGCAAGTTTGAGGCCAGCTTGGCCTACAAAATGAGTTATAGGTTAGTTTGAACTACATAGTGAGACCCTGTCTCAAAAAGACCAAAAAAAAAAAAAAAGGAGAGAAAGAATTTATCTCAAAGAAATAGGCTGTGTATAACATGTGTAAAAAGATATGCACTAACTAGGTGTGGTGGTGCAATGCCAGCATTGGGAGGCATTGCTGTGAGTTCAAGACCAGCCTGGGATACATAGTGAATTCAAGGTCAGCTTGAACTATATAGTGAAATCAAAATCCTATCTCAAAAAAAAAAAAAAAAAAAACTCCAAAGAAACAATCAAACACTGGTTACAGAAGCATCATCACAGAAAAAAAGCTGTTTATTCATTAAATAAAACAGTTTTATAAACTATTTTATTTAATGAATAGTTTATACATAAGTATGCCTGTAATTCCAGCATTTGAGAGGTGGAGGCAGGAGGATCATTGTGAGTTTGACACCAAACTGGGCTACATAGTTTAGTCCAGGCCAGCCTGAATTACACAGCAAGACCCTGTCTCAAAAAAAAAAAAAAAAAAGGTGAAATGAAATTTTTATTGTTTACACTTTCCTCGTGCCTTTTCTATCTTAAAGTAATAGTGAAAATGTTGGCACTAGAATAGAATTGTTTCTTGCTTTATACTTTTCTGTATAGTAAAATTTTCTAGTACTCAGTGTAACTATTTTCTAATCAGAAAAAAAAGACAAGTATGAAAGTCAACATAAGTATTAAAATTTATTTTTTGATCAAATTTATTTGACTGAATTTATTTTTTGATCAAAATTTATTTTTTGATCAAAATTTTTTGACTGAATTTATTTTGATCAAAATTGATAGTAGTTTCACAATATTTATTGTCTATAATAATCATTTGATAATTATTTAATAGTTTTAATAAAATTTTAACACAAATCCACTTACTAATTAAAAAAAATAAACAGTATAAATACTCTAGAAAAAAATTACAGGAAATACTATGATTGAACAGTTACATTTGGGTTAAAGGTGTAAGTAACACAGGAGGAGATGGAGGATATCTATCATGCTGCAACAATGGCTACCTGGAGATGTGGGAAAGCAGAAGATAAACTTTGCGTATATGCTTCATGGTTTTTAAAGTTACATCGAGCACAGATCATTTTTGTAATTAAAAACAATACTTTAAGAACAATGAGATAACAATTCATATACAGATGAAAGAAAATTTAGTAAACACAGAAAAAAAGAAAATATCTTTTTTTTTTTTTGGTACAGAAACTCACAACTGCATGCTTGCAAGGCAGGTGCTTAAGCTGCTGAGCTAAATCCCCAGCTGAAAATTAACATCTTAAGTTCCACCACCCAGACATAACCATTGCAAATACATTTAGTGCATTTCACCTTATTATGCATTTATACATACTACTGTGTCAACTCATGACATATATTTAATCAATATTCTATTTAATGCTTTGACATTAATATTTTTACATGTAGCTACATCCTATTTTGTAAATAAACTTACTAGCTAAGTAATATATTACTTTATGAAAGTACTATAATTTAATTAACTTTCACAGTTTGGTGGGCATACATATTATATCCAGCCTTTTTTTTTTTAAACAATGGTGCCTGAACTTTGGAGTAAGAGTTCTAAAGAGATGTGCCAAAACTGAGTTACTGACAAAAAAAATATAAAATTTAAAATTACTCCTGAAACATACACTCAAAACTGTATGACTGCTTTCAGCTATGCAGAAGAATCTTCAACTCACAGCACTTTCAGTGAGAGTTATGATTTTTTTCCCCTTTGGTTTCCTGAGACAGAGTCTCACTATGTAACTCAGGCAGGCCTCAAACTCATGGGCCTCTTGCCTCAGCCTTGCAAGTGCTGGACTCAAAGGTGTCTGCCACTATACCTGGATACAGTGTCATAACTGTTTTTATTTTTGCCAATATGGTAAACAATAATATATCTATTACTTAATTTTGAATTTTAAAACTTTAAATGAAACCGTATGACTTATATATACACACAACACAATCATTTATGTTGCTACTTTTATCAGTTGCTATTTATGCTCATACAAAATATATCACCCCAATTTCTTTATCCTACTAATAGTCTTAGCTTAAAAAAGGATGTATGATAAAGACTTTTAAATTAAGGACAGTGGCGTATTAAGAAAAATGTATAGGACTAATAGTAGATAACATATACATTTTAATTTTCAGCTTAACTCATAAGTTCTCTCAGAATTATTAAAGCTGCAATTAATTTTGAAACATTACTTAATGTGATACCTGCTGAATTCCAAGGCACAAGTATAAGATACTGTCTGGATCATATTTTTCACCATTTGGTCTCCGCACCTCTTGGATAAACTGGCATAAACCCAAACTCAACTCAGCAAAACTACAGGACAAAATATCTTCCTTCAGCTTGACAGAACGAGCTGTAGAAAGACAGAAAATATTTGAAATATTAATTTAAAATTAACATAGTGGTGGTGCATGCCTGTAATCCTAGCACTCAGGAAGCTGAAGCAGGAGATTGAATGAGTTCAAGGCCAGCCTGAACTACATAGTAAAACCCTGTCTCAAAAAAAAGAAAGAAAAAAAAAAACAAGAGGAAAAAGAAGAGGGAAAAGAGGAAGAGGAAGGGAGGACGAGGGGAGAGAGGAAGGCCAAGAGGGAGAAGGAGGAAGAGGAGAAGGAGAAAAAGGAGGAGAAGGAGGAAAAGAAGGAGGAGGAAGAGGAGGAGAAAGAGGAGAAGAAGAAAAAGAAGAAAAGGAGGAAGAGGAAGAAGAGGAAGAGGAGGAGGAGGAAAGTAACATTATTTGAGTCACTGAGTATAGTGGTCCCTTGGTTCATGCACCTAATTTGTTCTATGATTTTGGAAAAGATGGTCATGTTTGTCTTCTGATGCAGTTTGCAAACAAAATATTTTGCCAAATGCTTCTGTTTATGAACCAAATTTTTGCAAACAGAAGTGTTTGTGGACTGAAGTACTGCTCTACTATTTACCGTGCTTAGCATTGTGGTATAAATTATGGATTAAAAATAGATCATGATCTCTAGGCTTTTTAAAGTAGGGAAACAATAAGAGTGTAGTGCATAGGGCGCAAGGGGTAGTATAAGAGGCTTTGCTTAAGTAGGATTTTATAAAAGCAAATGAAGGACATGTAATATAGAAGAGTCAGGTTAGATTCTGGAGTAAGTGACATTGAGATTACATCTTACGTGGTGAGGAGTTAAAATGATTCATTTCCAATGTGAGGAGACAAAAAGATATTCCAAACTACATTCAACAAAACACTAATCCTATGTGAGAAATAGAGAAAACTGAGTTTCTAGGAACTGATAAGTCTGGAAAATGCAAGATGCCATATCTGCGTCTGAAGAATTTCCGCTGCCTACAGATAAAGACCTTGACACTTAAAAAAAAAAAGTTTAACTTAGATTTTACCAAAAAACACTTCAAATAACAGGAAACATCCTCATACCTTTAGAAACACTGAAACAAAGTACCCATCTGCTACGCCACAAAGCGAAAGGTTCAAGACTTAAGTGTACAGGAGAAAAGCAAGAACAGATATAAGCAGATCATGACAAGCCTCATGTATCACATTAAGATTTTGAAGTCAACTAAAACCAATTTTGAGTAGGGCAGTTATCTCATTGATTTGTAGAGCTCCTACTACAATAGCTGATCTATTTCGTGGGTTAGAACCAAAAATTAAAATGTTGTTCCTGGATATTGCTCATTTAGACAGGAACACACATATTCAAAGATATACTTGGGTTCCTCTGTGTTGACTCTGCATAAGGAAAACAGAAGCTTATGAGGGCAAGGACCATTTTTGATCTCTCAACCCAGTGTACCTTGCATGAGTGTAGAAACAGTTATTTCCCTTGTCAATGGCATTTAGACCTGGCTGTCTTAAAACAATATTAACTCTCCTCTCTATTCTTCCCTTCATTTCCATTTCCTTCTTCTTTTCTTGAGACAGGGTCTTACTATGTTGTCCAGACTGGTCTCAAGCTTGTAAGCTCAAGTGATGCTACTACATCAGCCTCCTAAGTGGATGAGACTATAGGTATGTGTCATTGAGCCCAGCTACCTTTCTTTTATAAGACAGAATGATACCAGGTTGCTCTGACTTGAATTTGATAGTCTGATGTTATAGCTAACCACGGTGGGAATGTGTTAAAGTGAGGAGTGGTTATAGGCCTAACAAATTCCCACACTACAAGAATATTTATATAACTTTGGAGCAGAAAGATTACAACTGATCTGCAGGAACTCAGTGAGTCATTTACAGCTCAATACATCCACTAACTGCTTCAGTAAGGAGGGCTGTGTATGCCACAAGACCAGAAAGAGACTACCAGTGGGTGAAGCCAACTGTGTATGAAAAGCCAGGTGTAAGAGACAATATGTAACTGAAAAATGGCAAAGCTCTAGTTACAATGTACACATTCATTCATTCATTCTTATTCTATCTTATTCCATAATGATTCTGTAAGTATAAAACAAAATGTAATAAAAAGTAAAATATAAACTGAAAGCCAAAACTTAGAATAGGGTATAAAAACCAGTGAAAAATGAAAACTAATGTGGATCTTACAATTATATACTCTTTCATCATGCTGGGAGGCTGAGGCAGGAGAAACAAGGGCAGGCCTGACTTAGGCAACTTAGTGAGACCCTGTCTTTAAAAAAAACAAAACAAAACAAAAAGACAGGTCTGGGGTATAGTTCAGTGTAAAGGCCCTGGGATCAATTCTCAGTACTGCTCACAAAACAAAACAACTATATACACACAATTGCTTTATTTGAAATGTTACATAATTTCAAATTTCTTGGCAGCTGATGTGAAACCCACAAACACTGCCAGTTACACAGATCTCACTATTAGGAAAAATTGCTATGAAGAAGTAAGGTTTTTGCACACGAGAGAGAAGGAGAGAGGAATGGAGGGAGGGTGCAATTCAATAATAGCTTCCATATGGGTTACTACATAGATGCAAGGCTGAAGAAGATATTTTATCATTAACTCACCACTGTAAGAAACAACCTTACCTTTTATAATATCCTCTTTATAATTAAACAAACATTATTAATTTATCTTAAGACTTAAAATCTTAAGCATGTGATTACAAATTTAAATGAACAGTAACATAATAAATAACATAATGAATGCAGAGAAACAACTTTCACCTCTACAGCCTGCCTCTGAAGATTCTTGAGAGACAGGATGGTCTTGAGCACTTCCTAAGGGGTCAGAACATGGGCTGGATGAGCCAAGTTCACCTACTGATGAGAAAGACAAATAAATGAGTTGAAAAAATGAAGAGTACATTAAAAGCCCAAACTCAAATCTTATCAGATATACCTTTTGAGTAAATTAATGGGTTTACTTATATTTCTTGCTCTCTCTCTTTTTTTTTTTTTTTTTTTGTCCCAGGGATCGAATTCATGACCTCACACTTGCCAGGCAGGCGCTTACACTGCTAAGCTAAATCTCCAGCCCCATATTTCTCTCATTTAAGACAAATTCATATTGCATATTTACCTCCACACTTTATATCCAACAGCTCTTCCTTGGCATTTTTCCACTGAACCCAGTTCTTCCAAGCATTTACCCCATACATGTACTTCAGCGTCATCCCAGACACTGAACACCCTTGAAAGGCTCCTTGAATAAGACTCCTGGGCTCCACAGCCACTACAGACTTCTTCCGTCCCTGTGAGAAATCCAAACATTTACAGAACATAAATATAAGTTTTGATCTTTAACAGAGCTTTCAAAGCTGTAAACTATTTTATAAACCTATAAAATATGCAATTTAGTTTTATATCATAAAGTTTCAGAATTCTTAGCACTAGAAAGCACCTTAGTGATAATCTAACCTAAGCCCATGAGGAAAAAAAACCAAGATGGCCTGAAAGCAAAAGTTTCAATGTAGATGATCACAGTGCATTAACTAACAACATTTGGATATCTACTATTTTCTAGATATTGAACCCACCCAATGAGATACGAATAACTATCAGTCCCACTTAGGCCCACTTAACACATAAACAGATCATATTCTGGGATATAAAACAGACCTCAATACAGTCTCTAATCATCATGGAACAAAACTAGAAACCAAAATTCAAAAGTTTGCAAGACAATTCTCTAACTTTCTGCTTCCTGGATACCACTTATTGAGCAGCTTTCATCACAATGACCCTCTACCATGCCATCCTGGTCTTGCAGCCAGCAGACCGTGGACTGGGAGTTGAGTGGTACCCTTCCCTATGTGAGCACAGAGACCTATGCCAGACAAGTGGTGCTGTCTTGCACCCCTACAAAGCCAAAACTACCCAACAAGGCCAAGTTGGCTTTACATTTTGCTTTCCTATGGGAGCAGAAGTGAGAGCTAACAAACTGACCTGATCACAAAGAAGAACAATGCAAGGGAGAGAAGAGGACATCTGGAACCTATGACTTCAGACATTAAATGCAACAGCCCAAACAAGCCACCGTTCTGCAGTCTGGACAAAGCAGAGACCAGAAGGCTGATCACATTCCCTATCTACTAATAGGTGAAACAACAGCTCTTGGCTTGGGTGATAACCACATTCTGGGGGAAAATGGAAGAGAAGAGCCTCTGATGCAGGAAGAGCACTTCAAAAACACATAGGCTCTTACAGGTAGGCAGAAAAAATCATGACTGGATGGATCCCAAAACTACAGATCTTGGAAAGAAACCATTCAGAAACATGAGAATTTTTTTCTTTGAATCAGTCTTCCTCTGATTGCTCTGTTATGTTTTATTTTTATCTTTCCTTCACTGGGTATTTTTTGGAGGGATTATCCTTTTTTTTCTTTTTCCTCTTTTAGTTTCTTTTCTCTCATTTTCTTTTCCCCCTTTCAACTTTTGCTCTGCTTCCTTACCTTGCTTTTATTTCCTATTTTTGCTGTCATTTTTCTTTGCCTTGTGCATTCTCTTCTGTAACTGTTCTCCAATACTATTAATTTTCTTTTATTCAATAGGATGCTCTGTTTCACTTTGCTCTTCCCCTTCTCATATCCCATTAAAATTTCAAATTTGGCTTTATTCATTCTCTAGTTTCCCACTTCCTTTATCTTTACTAATATAAAATATATATACTAATATATATATATTATAAAATTATATATACTATATTATATATATAAAAGATATATACTAATATATCTTTACTAAGCTTTATGAATCTCTAACTAGTTAACTTTACACTATTGCTGTTGAAAAGTGTTCTGTTCATAGGGGGAAAGTTGCTCCATTTAGTAGCTATTCACTGAAGATCAATACTATGTAAGTATTTGGTTTTTCTGATTGTTCATATTATAACTGTAGATCTCGTCTGTGGTTAAGGGTAGTACTTTATTGGTCATTAGGGTTTATAAATATTCACTTTGTATTTGATATGATAAGCAACATTAATTTTATTATTGTAACTATGGTTACATAGCTGCTGATACTAATTGGTTTTCTTGAGATACCAATATCTGTATTGCCTTAAGATCAGGAACAATACTGTTGACCCTTCATGGACAACCCAGTAGTGGGCAAAATACTCTGGCACCTCCCACCTTAAATATACATTGGTGGTGTCCTCTGGGATAGAGACAAAGAAGATAATTACCCACAATGGAGGCTGTATGACGACTGAAAAGTAAATAATAATTAAAGAAGTCTCCACACTAAAAACCAAAGCTTTCCAATAAATCAGCCTATAAGATTCAACACAAAAAAAGAGAAACAAAAACAGAAACATGGTTAAACAACCCAACAAAAAGGCTCCAAAAACTCCCAATTCTCCTAAAGCTGATCCATGAGGCACTAAAAGGTAGGAAACCAAAGCTGCATCCAAGTTATTTGAAATGATACTAGAAGGGATAATGAAGCAGATCAATAAAACATTCACAAGCTCACAGGAGAGGGAGGAGCAGATAGCAGCGGACAAAATAGCTTCTCTGAGTCACCGTCCAGATGCTGGAATATAGCACCGTGAGAAAGACAAGAAGGAAGTGGGTCCCCTGGACTCAGGAAGAATCTAAAGTGCAAACTGAAGCCCACAGAGAGAGTAAAAAAAAAAAAACTTCAATGCAGAAGAACACAGTAGCCGGTGGCGCCTTTGCCCTTAGAAGGGACTTCTGCGCAGGAGGAGCTCTTTGAACCTGGGGATGCATAGTCACAGTTACCATGAAGGCTGGCAAGCCTGGAAACAAAGCAGTAGAGGGAAGCAATGTATGTGGGAGGACTGCACTGGTTGCAGTGAGTGCAGAGGACTTTGTCCTCCTGCAGGGAGACAGTGATAAGCTGGGACCCATTTTGGAGATGGGCTGGCTGAACTCAGAACCCAGAACTGCTGCTTGCTTTGTCTAGCACCTCCCAGCTGGTGCAGATCCATGGAAATTGCTTGTACTGCAGCAAGCCGTATGAGTCTGGTCTCAGGGAAGGCCTGCTGAGATTATACACTATCCTGCCATAAAGCAACTGCTGACTTGCTGGAACAGATAGGCATGATTCAAGACTCTGTCTCCCCAGGTTGTGTACTAGTATTAGTAAAACCAGAAAAAATCATGGAAGTGGACTATTAGTTTTTCTTTTTCTCTTCTCTTTCTCCTTCATTGTTTTTATGAGTGTGAAAGTGGCTCCTAACCTCTTTGTGGGTATGGTTTTGTTCTGTTCTTCCTTTTATCTCTTCTCTCTTTTCCTTCAATCTTCTGCACCATTTTCCCAAAGTTGGTGTGATCCTCCTTTGTCCTCCAACCTTATTTCTAATCTCTTTATCCTCTTCCAATTCTCTATTTTCTCCTTAATCCATTTAAAATTTTAACCCTCCAGGGCAAAACTGACTCATTTATAGACCGATATATTGCATATAATTATCTGGTTTGTTTTACATTTTGCATAATCTAATTCATATGGTCAAAAGCTGCAAATTAAGGGTTAGCTCAGTTTGTTGTTTTCTAGGCAATTTGATGTTATTGGTACCACTATAGCCAAAATTGACATAATTGTTCTAAACAGCTGTTGGTCCTAGTATTACATGACTGAGATTAAGTAAGGGTCACAGAAAAGACAGTGCCAAAGAACCAGGGACTAGGCCAAACAAGCAACAACTTCTCATTGCCAACAAACTAGAGATAAGATCTTCCAACAGACTCAAAATCCAAAAACCAGCTACCCCTGGAAGAAACCTCAGAGAAATAATCATCACCTAAAGGTCCTAAATACTACCAATAAAGCAACCCACCATAGGTAACTTACAACTATCACCCCAGGAATTAAACGAAAAAAAGAGAAAATGAAAAGACACTCATGCAAAAACGCAACACCAGACATCCAGTTCACCAAAGGCAAATCCAGGGTGCAATGAGATAGGACTACCTGAATGCCCCTATCAGGTCTCTCTGAAGTGGTAACAACAAAGCAATTGAATGAGATTCTGGAAAATAAGAAATCACAAATAATCTTTCAAGTAACTATAGAGATTACCAAAATACACACCATGCTTAGTGACATTACAGCAAACACAGACAAAAAAAAAAAAAATACATGAGCTTAAGAAAATATGGAAGCTCAGCCCAGGAAAGAAATGGAACCCATAAAGCAGATTCAAGCAGATATCCAGAAGAATAAAAACACCATTAAAACTATTAGAAGCAGATTGGGCCAATGTGAGGAAAAGATCTCATATATTGAAGATAGGCTTGCAGTTAGTGACCAGGAAACAAAAGATTTCTCAAAAATACCAAGGGACCATGAAAAATCAATCTAGCAGCTGCTAGACAAGACAAAGAATAACATGAGATTAATTTGAGTCAATAAACAAGCAGGAGATACCACAAATGACATTTAAAAAATGTTCACAGACATCATGACAGAAAACTTCCCTGGTAGAGAAAAAGAATTTGACATACAAATAAATGAGGCATATAGAACTCCAATTGGCAATGATCAAAACAAAATCTACAGCCAAACATATCTTGCTAAGATTCCAGAAATTCAACAAAAGAATAGAATCCTAAAAGCTGTTACACAAAAGAAACAAATCACCTGTAGATGAACTGGGAGCTGCTATGGGGATCAAGTGGAGACTACTCAGCAAGAAGACAAAGCATGCCCTCCAGTGTACCAGGAGCTGCCATGGGGATCAGACTACTCAGCAAGAAGACAAAACACACACTTCCATGAACCAGACACTATTGGGCTGGAAAACCAGAAGAGACTCCTCCACCCCCAAGCAACTGGCTGATTTGGAGGACTCAGGGTAAGACAGCAACTGAGGTGAAAGGAATAGCTTAATCCTTAAATAGTTAGACTCACTTTGCAGGCCTGGAGCTGGTGGTCTGGGCATCTATTTGGAGGATGGCAATGTGCATTGTGGCAACTGGGAGAGATTTCCTTCTGCCTTGTTTTTGAAATCCAATGTTTTGTTTCATTTTACTGTTTTGTTTTATTCCTGCTTCTGGTAACCTGAGCAACTATTCTGAAGATAATAATGTACAAGATAACAACCACTATTAAATTACTATCATACTGTTTTGAAAACCTATGTATGGTTGGTTTTTTGTGGCTGATACTGTCATTTTGTTTTTGTTGTTATTGAGGTTTGTTTGCATCTTGATTTTTCTATTTTTCTTTAAAATAAAAAAATTGTACAATTTAAAAAAATACCTATAAAGGGAAGCCCATCAGAATTACAGCTGACTTCTCAGCACAAACTCTCAAATCAAAGAGCTTGAAGTACTCCAAGGTCTAAAGGAAAACAACTTTCAACCCAGATTGATGTACTCCACAAAACTATCTTTCAAAATTAATGGAGAAATAAGATAGTTCCATGACAAAGAACATCTGAGGAAATTTATGACCTCCAAACCAGCACTCCAAAATGTTCTTAAACACATTCTAGAAAGATAAGCTCCATAAACCTCAACAGAAGGAATCCACCAGGCAAGGCAAATAATTGAAGGGAAGGAAAAAAGGGGGAGCCAACAACAGGAAAGCAACATGACAAGGGTAAGTCACTTATAACCATCAAAGTTAATGGTCTTAATTCACCAGTCAAAAGATATAGACTGACAGATGGATCAAGAAGCAAGATCCAACAATATGCTGCATATAAGAAACACATTTAATTCAAAAAGAAATTCACAGACTGAAAGTCAAAGGATGGAGAATAATATTCCATGCGACAGGAACCCAGAAAAAGCAGAGGTAGCTATTCTATTTGCAGACAAAGTAAATTTCAAGCCAAGACTGATTACGAGAGATAAAGAAGGTCATTACATCCTCATAAAGGGAACAATCCAAGAGGAAGAAATAACAATTATAAATATATATGCAACAAATACCACTGCACCCAACTATATAAAATAATTACTAATGGACATGAAAAGTCAAATAAGCTGTAATACAATTGTATTGGAAGATTTCAATACTCCACTGCCATAAAAATATCAATTAGACAAAAAAAAATCAATAAAGAAATATTAGAACTAAATCAAACTTTTGAATGAACGGACTTAGTAGATGTCTATAGAATGTTCCACCCCACAACATCAGAATACACATTCTTCTCAGATGCACATGGGACATTTTCTTAAATAGACCATATAATGGCTCATAGAACAAGCTTAAGTAAATGAAAAGGAACTGAAATTATTTCATGCATACTATCAGACCACAGTGCAATGAAATTGGAAATCCATGTGAAAGAAAACCAAAAAAACTTGATAAACACATGGAAATTAAACACCACCCTAATGAACAACCATTGGGTCACAGATGAAATAAAAGAAGAAATTAGACAGCTTTTACAGTTGAATGATAATGACAACACAACACACTGGAACATGTGGGACACAATGAAAGCAGTCTTAAAAGGGAAATTTACAGCAGCAAATAACCATATCAGAAAGCAGAGCAAACATATATAAAACAACTTAATGTTGAACCTGAAACTTCTAGAAAAAGAAGAGCAGACTAAGCCAAAAGCTCATACAAGGGAGGAAATTATAAAGATCAGAGTAGAAATTAACACATTAAAAAAAAAGAAAAAAATGCAAAGAATGAATCAAATGGTTCTTTGAAAGATTAAAGAAAACTGACAAACCCTTAGCCAACCTTATCAAAAAAAGGAAAGAAAAGACTCAAATCCATGCAAGTAAGAATGAAAAGGGTGAAACCACAATAGACAGTGCAGAAATCCAGAAAAGCATCTCTAGAAATGGTCAGATTCATAGATACATTTGAATTGCCAAAGCTGAATCAAGAAGATATAAAAATCCTAAATAACCCAGTATCAATCAATGAAATTGAAGATGTAATCAAAAACCTATCAATAAAGAAAAGCCCAGGCCCTGAAAAGAAATTTAGAAAAGACCTGACACCTCTTTAATAAATGGTACTGGAAAAACTGGCTCTACACATGCCAAAAATTAAAATTGGACCCGTATCTCTCACTATATTAAACTAAAATCAGAATGAATCAAAGATCTTAATATTCAATCAAAAATATTAGTCTGATGGAAAACAGAGTAGGTAACTCTTGAAGACACTGGTGTAGGGAAAGACTTTATGAGTAAAACCCCAAATGCATAGGAACTATCACAAAGAAACAACAACTGGGATCTCACCCTACTAAAGGCTTTTGCACAGCAAAAGAAACCACCAACAGAGTGAAGAGACAACCTACCATATGGGAGAAAATGTTTGTCAGCTGTTCCTCAAAGGATTACTATTGAGAACATATAAAGAACTCAAAAAAATCAGTTCCCCCAAATTTAAAAACCCAATCCAAAAATAGGCATCTGAGATGAATATACACTTCTCAGATAAAGAAATAGTAATAGCAAATAAATACGTGAAAAATGTTCACCTCACTGGTTGAGAGATGCAAACTAAAACAACACTGAGATTCCACCCTGCCCCCAAAAGAATGGCTATCATCCAGAAATGAAGCAATAACAAATGCTAGAAGGGCTGTGGGGGGAAAAAAGAATCCTTCTCCACTGTTGGTGGCAGACTGGTACAACCACTATGGAAATCAGTGTGCAGGTTCCTCAAAAAACTAGGACAAGAGATCCTGTTCAACCACCTATTCATCTTCTTGGCATCTTTTCAAAAGAATTAAAAACATAATACCACATGATACATGTGCACCCATGTTTATAACAGCACAACTTGTAATAGCAAGATCTTGGAAACAATCTAAATGTCCACTGACTGAGGAATGGATTAAAAAGATGTATTTTTATGCTATGGAGTACTAGTCAGCCATAAAGAACAAACTGGAGACTTTTATAGGTAAATGGATACAATTTGATAACATACTCATTAATGAAATAATTAAGACACACATATATAAATATTATATTGTCTCAGTGTGAGAAGCTGAAACAATATATGTATATAAATAGTTAATACTGAAAAAATGCTCATAGGAGATGTGTGTATAAATGTGCCAAAAAAATGATTAACAACTCTATAGAGTTGTTAATAGAAGACACCAATAGAAAGCTAGATAAGCAAAAGAAAAAAAAAATGCAAAAACATGAATGACCAGCACAGAAAAGAATTGAGTTCATAAAAAGGCTCCAAAACCAATCATGGTAGCCTATGCCTATAAGCCCAGAACTCAGGAGGCTGAGGCAGAAGGATGGCTGACAGCGCAAGGCCAGCCTGGTCCACATAGTGAAGTCAAGATCAGTCTACACTGTATAGCAAAATCCTGTCTCAAAAAAAAAAAAGAAGAAGAGGAGGAGGAGGAAGAGGAGGAGGAGAGAAAAGAAAAGAAAAAAAAGAAATAAAGAAAATTGATGAAACAGAACAGTTTCAGAAACAGAACCCATGTATGTATCACAAACATGAAGGTTACAGCAACAAATCTTCTAGAAGGAAATTAGAAAGCTGGGTTGCAAGGAAAGTCTGTTTTCCTAACATCGAAGGCCTAGCTAAAAACACATCACTTCAAGTCTCATTTTCATGCTTCTACCCAATTAGCTTTGTATTTAAACCCCTGAACTGGGTGCCTCCATAACATCCTCCCTTGGAGCCCCTCTCAGCTAGCAAGAACTTTCTTTGTCCACTCTTAATAAACTATGCTCTGAGAGCTCCCTACTTCTGTGTCTGTTATCTTCCTCCTTCCATCATCCCCAAGAGAAGAGCCCAGAGACAAAACTGGTTATAATGGGACTCGCTATGCTTGAACTTAACAATCCTCCAATCCTCAAACTTCCCAGAATGCTGAAGTTATGAGCATGCCACCACCTCTTGCTTTTTATGAACAATTATTAAACAGACCCATAAAAATTGGTATATTGTCTCAAAATTAAAATCTTCAATATACCATTAAGAAAAACTCTGTCTTGGAGACATAGGGGTAAGCAAAGAATTCATGAACAAAAAGCAAACTGCAGGGGAAACACTTCAAAGAATCAACAAATGGGATCTCATATTATTGAAAAGTTTCTGCACTTCAAAGGAAATCACCAAAAGAGTGAAAAAAAAAAAAAAACCACAGAGTGAGAAAGAATTTTAGCCAGCAACCCCTCTGACAAAGGACTTCTGTCCAGAACATATAAAGAATTGAAAAACATCAAGCCCTCCGAATTCAAAGACCTTTTCCAAAAATGGGCATCTGAGATGAACACACAGTTTTCAGAAAAAGATATACAAATGGCAAATAAATACGTGAAGAAATGTTCACCATCACTGGTCATTCGAGAAATGCAAATTAAAACAACATTGAGATTCCACCTCACTCCGGAAAGAATAGCTGCCATCAAGAAATCAACTGATAAAAAATGCTGGCTAGGCTGCGGGGGGAAAAGGAACACTGCTCCACTGTTGGTGGGAATGTAGACTGGTGCAACCATTATGGAAATCCATATGGAGAATTCTCAGAGGACTAGGATTGGAAGTCCCATTCAATCCAGCTATTCTACTCCTGGGTATTTTCCCAGAACTGAAAAGTTCATATCACAGTGATATATGTGCTCCCATGTTCATAGCTGCACAATTTGTGATAGCTAAATCCTGGAAACAATCAAGATGCCCAGCTACCACAGAGTGGATGAAAAAGATGTGGCATTTTTATACAATGGAATATTACTCAGCTATAAAAAAGGATGATCTTGAGGCCTTCATAGGCAAATGGAGACAACTTGAGACTATCCTCATTAGTGAAATAAATAAGAATCATATTTATAAATATCATATTGTGTCTCTAGTGTAAAAAGTAAATAAGAACTACAAGTGT